>BQNB010039716.1:0-39270 GCA_026074375.1 Tanacetum coccineum | reverse complement strand
TACTACTTCTCGGTATCATTGATCTTGTTGATTTTTAGACTTATATATATATTTTATATTTTAATATATATTATATATATATATGGTGTAAAATCCAGCAATCAGTTATCAATTCCATAGAAGACATCGTGTAATTCCATATACTTTAGTAATCGTTTAGTTTTTGGTATCATTCGTTAACTCGGTTAGTTTACCTTGGCTAAATAATTGCTCTTGTATTTATTATGATGTTTGAAGGCTAATACCTTCGGGTATTAGCCATTATTATGAAGATTTGAATGTTTGGTATTCGTTTATCTCGATTTCTTGATTTATCGTTGTATGCTTATTTATGTTTATCAATTTATACTTGTTTACGCGCTTTTGTATGCGACCTATCATTCAACTGGATCTAGTGAAGCGGACCAAGTAGATCTAGAGTCCGGGATAGCTCTCCATATAGTAATTTATACATCTAGAATTATAGTTACACAAATATTGTCCTTCTAAGTTTGTGTCTAGGATACGCTTCAGGCTTAACTAGTTAATTGGATATTGCCAATGGTTTATTGATCGTGTTGACTAGTAGGTGACCTAGATAATTCAACAAGTAACGTTCTAATTCCATTGGATAGTTGGACAAGTGGACTACTAGTGTATAAATTGCCATTAAGCGGTAAGTGGGTAAAGTCTCTATGAGCTAGGGTTTAACAAGATCACCATTGCTTTAATCTCTAAGATAGATTATAATCAGCAAATAAGGATGCTTTATGCGGATGCTTTAATTGTGACAGAATTAATGTGTTTAGGTCTTAGGATGATGTAACGCCTAAGTCTTAAGAATGATATGCCACCTCGAGAGAAGAAATCATTGCACTTAATAAACAAACCAACTTTCTAATCGGATTGATAATGGTTAATACAGTTTTCTTATATAAGGTTCGACCGCTCTTTTATCTTTTGTTAATTAGCTTGCGTGGGTAAAAGTGCCTTGAATTGATTGTAGTCACCAACCAAACCGTGCCAGTCTCTCAGGCTTAAAACCCCCCTTTTGCATTAGTTTTAGGTTTAACTTAGATAACTAAAATACTGATAGAATTAGGAATTAACGCTCTCGCTCTCAGTGATCGACACCATACTTACTAACGAAACTAAAGGTACACTGCCCGTTAAAGTGTTGTTTTTAGGTATAGTCGGCATAAAATAAATAGTAAAACTTGATACATAAATAACACCTACACAACGACACATCAAGTTTTTGGCGCCGTTGCCGGGGAGTGAAGTTGTTTAGTTCTTGTTTTTATTAGTGTTTTAGTATAATTTAAATTGCATAATTGTGTGTTTGTTTTGTGTGTTTAATTTCTGCATTGTATATTTTGCATATTGTGTGTTTGTGTGTTTTCTGCATTGTTACAGCCTACTGTAACTTTCTGAGTCGAATACTCAATACGGCGTATTCAACTTCTTGGATACGGCGTATATTTTTTTTTCAAACCAATACAGCGTATTCGACTCTATCATCAATACGGCGTATTCAGTTCACTGAATACAGCGTATTAAGCTATTTGACAGTTTTCTTTCCTAGCGAATTTATTACAGGTTAAAATGGACGACCCCAACATTACTATGGAGGAGTATATCAGGCTTGAGGAAGAAAAAGCTCGTAGGCGTGGTAAGGTGTATAACTGGGAAACTGCTACGTATGGTAAGATCTGGGATAATAAAAACATTTACGACCTCGGATCTGTTGAAACTGAATTCCCAGCTATAGTCTTTAACGACACGTTAACATCTGAAGCAGCACTCTCGTGTGAGCCTACGGTAAGTTCTCTTAACAACGATGAAATTGACTTTAGAATATCGTTTGACGAATCCGACGATGAAGATTGCGCGGTAATTTTCGACAAAAATTCATTTTCTTACAAAATAATTTCTGTCAACAATTTAAAAACGGATTCGAAAAATGATAATGATAAAGTCAATATGCCTTTGCTTCCATCACCTAAGCCTACGGTCAGTTATTTTGATGATTTAGACTTCTTTAAAGATTTCGAGAATGAATTTCCAGCCATAGTTTACAATGATGCTCAAACGTCCAAATCAGATTTATTAACTGAACCCACTTTAAGTCCTCAACACATCGATGAATTTAATTTGAAAGATGAAACATCATTGTCCGAATGTGATGAAGAGGAACAAAACATTTTAAACTTTAATGATCTATTTCCTTTTAACGTAATTTATCCCTTATTTCGATAAATTCAAATCGTATAACGAATAATGATGATAAAAAATCATATGAACAGTCTTTGGGGATAATTTAATAAATATCGATGCTGAGCCCATGCACATTGGGTCAAATAAGCTTTATGTGGAAACAATGTCAAGAATAACAATATAATAAATTAAAAAACTAAAACCATTTATCATGGTATTAAATTTTAATATCATGAATTGAATCATCTATAACAAAGGGATTTCATTTCATTTTACGTAATCAAGAATTTGTATGCGCCAATTGTCATCCCGTCGTCCCCAAATTGTTTTAAAGGATGGGATAATTAGGGCAAGTCTAACTAAAGACTTTTCAGTAAACAAAAGTGCTTGCCGTTTAGAAAACCCGAAATCGGATTAATCAATTATTAATCAGTCTGTCTTCCCAGACTGTCTATACGACGTATCCAAACCCCATGGATACGGCGTATAACACCTCGTGATTTTCAGGTCATTTACGATGTCATTTAATTCACTCTTTATTTTAGTCCTCGTAACGCGTTTTGCTTTTAACTTTAAATCGATTGTAAATCGCGTAAGCTAAAAATTATCATTAACGAACACGGGCACAAAAAATTAAATGTTTACATCAAGCAAGTGTTAGATAATTATTTAGAGGATAATTATTAACTTTGCACATTTTATTTTTATTGGTTACGTAAAGTGTTTACGTTTCGTGATAAAATACATTTAGGTATTCACGGAACCACCAAAACTTATCTACGCTTCAACAAATACCCATTAACATACCCAATACTCAAAGTTTTATAAAACTTCACCCATGTTAGTCATTATGGCCGAATTCTATGTATGAGAATTAAACCAAGACATATACTTTACAAGTTATACTTCTACATTTAACATTTACACATTTAAACTTCATCAATACTTCAATATTGCTACATAATATCAAAGATATTTCCTAGCCACCACCCCCCCCCCCCCCAAAAAAAAAAAAAAAATTTGGACAACATATAGTCCCAAGGGGACATTTAGCACAAAAAAATCTTACCAAGTCCTTTGTACAACACTAGGGCTTATATGGCTAGCTCATGACTAGTAGAATTGACCAAAGACCTTCCTTAAATCCCTCTCCATGTTTCACTTGACCTAAGACTTTCCTAATAGTATTGTTGACTCTCTACTTATGTATATAAAGGCTTGTGACTAGATACATATCACACACACTCATTTTACTTAAGCAAAAAGTTCACAATATCTCTTTGTGCTCTCTCCTAGCCTACAACTAACATACAACACCAATACACAATCCATACAATTTTATATTACCTCCATATTCAGTGTTCCTAACAACCATATCTAAGGTAACCAAAGGTAATTGAAGGCTTGGTTATAAGCTAATTACAATGGATAAAACAAGTAGTGTTTAAAGATTAGGGTTTCTTGGATAATTAGGGTTTTCTAGACTTAGAATCTTGATTGAGAAATCTAAACAGGGTTTAGATCTTGTACTCTCATCATACTCATCATAAGATACAACTAAAAACCCTACACTCATTACATTAAGATTTTATGTGTAATAAGAAGGTTATAAAGTAAATCACCATCTATGAAACATATTAACAAGTGGTAAAATGTATTTTTAACTCATGTTCAGGTTTGTATAAATACATGTTGGAATGGAAGTATAAGTATTATACAAGTATTGGTTAATTTATAAAAAGTGTATATAAAATAATGGTTTAAAAGTTTACTTATTAAGTTTATAAGTAAATGGAATACAAAGACATGTTAATCTTGGACAAAAATCATTGGACAATTGTTAAATAGATGAGACTTGTGGTATAAATTATGGTAAAGCACTTGTAATAATACGTTGATGCCAAAGAGTTTATAAAAGTAAGTTTAAACACAATTTATGTAAAAATCTTAAAGGTTCTGTTTTAATTCGAAAAATAAAGCATTTACTTTATATTTTTGTAAAATAATACATGTCATGACGATCGTAGGCATATAGAGAACTCAAAAAACCGAGCTATAACGAAGAAGTTATGCTATTTGCAAGTTTATATAATTAAATATATAAAAAGTGATTTTATAAAATTTAGTTACTGTTCACATCAGATACTTTTTGGAAAATTTTATAATTAGATAGAATTTTTAATTACAAAGACGTGCTCAAAAGAATCACTAAAATCGGAGTGAAAACGAATAAGATATGACTTTTGCGAGATTACGCTAATTAAATTTATAAAAATAATTTTATAAAGTGCATGAACAGTAAAAATCATTGTTCACCAAGGGTTTCAATTATTAGAATGTAATATTTTGATATATCTTTTAAATACGAAAGCGTGGACATAAGAAACGTACAAAACGAATCAAAAACGAGAAAGTTACCCCATTTTTACTAAAGTGATATTTTTATAAACATTTTTACTTATAGAATTAGTCAATAATACAATTAGATAGTGATAGTTGCTATATAGAATTATATATGGTATTAGATATTCAAAGTACTTAGTACTCATATGACCTATAAATAATTAGGTTGCATTCGTGCGTATTCGTGACGCATTTTTAGTTTGTGATTTACATTGTTATTCATTCCCTCGAGGTGAGTTCATAGCCCCACGTTTTACGTTTATAATGATTTACAAGTTTTAGGGGAGAAACATGCTTTGTTTTACAAGTGGACATTTTTACATTATGATTACGTATTTGCCTAAGTACGAGTAACCCTCTTAGCCCACAATCATGGAAATTGTCAGAATACTATGTGAGCGTCGAATGCATGATAGATCAATTTGGGATTGACATCCCGTTCGTGTGATTTAGCTAACACAGTACAAACAAACGTAAACCAGCCGGATTTGGGATGTTTGCTGGTTATAACATCATCATGGCAATGTTGGAAATTTATATTTGCAGTCCCATTATGTCGAGCTTAAGTTGTCATTATCTTAAGGATACTAATTACATTTTTGTGATGTTTACATATGTTGCATTATCATACACTTGGGAAATCTTATGGTCCTACATTATACATTTTACAAACCTATGAATTCACCAACATTATTGTTGACGTTTTAAAGCATGTTTTCTCAGGAGATCAATGAGGTACAAGACAAGGGATACATTGGTGGTCGTTATTTTGGAAGTCATATGCATTAAAGATTTGGTTGCATTACATTTTGGGGATATATTTGTTATGGACTAAAATCTTTGTATTTTGAACAATGAACAAGTGAAGCTTCGGGCTTATGTAACAAACAATTTGCTAAATCCAATGTATCAGTTTTAAACGACTCTTTTAATGGTCGTTCTTATATATATCTTGTGCTATTGATCTATGAAGTAACACTCTCAGACCCATATTCCGCTGCGACCCAATTTGGGGGTGTTACAGATTGGTATCAAGAGCCAAGGTTATAGAGAACCAGGTCAAATGTTTTTACTTAGACTATAACCATTTTCAAACTTTGCATTCATACAAAGGGTTTTCACGGGACATACACTCATTAGTTGTTGCATTAGTTGGTTAGACTAGATGCATTCATGATTGATATACATGTTTATAATATATATTACGTATATTACCATAAGAGTCTTATATTAATACTTATATAAGCTACTTTTGATTTTCAGATTTTGTCATGTTGGATTCGGAGCATTCCACTGTTACTTACACATCCATATCTAGTGATGATGGATCATTGGATGCAGGATCTCCGAGAGTTATTTCATTAGGATATGATGGACTAACCATGATGCCAGAGGACCCTTATGCTTATGTAGAGGCCGCTATGCAGGAGCCACCTCCACCAGATTTTGTTCCTGAGCATGTATACCGAGAGTTTATGCTACCTAAGGATGATGTGCTTCCAGCTGAGGAGCAGCCACTGCATGTTGCTGTCTCACCCACTGCTGATTCACCTGTTATATTACTGAGTCCGATCCCAAGGAGGATCTGGAGGAGGAGGATGATGAGGATCCTGAGGAGGATCAAGTTGATTACCCCACTGACAGAGATGATGAGGAGGAGGAGGAGTCCTTCAGAGATGATGCTGATGACGAGGACAAGGATGAGGAGGAGGAGGAGGAGGAGCACCTAGCACCGCCTACCTTGTCCCACCACGTCTCATATCGTACCCTGCCTAGGAGTCTATCCCGAGCCTCAGACACCTAATCATTCCCGTCAAGGCAAAGGAAGACAGACTACTTACCATACCTACTCCGCCATCATCACCACTTACATGATACTCATCACCACTACCATAGATACCATCCTCACCACTACCACCATCACCCTTACTATGATCCAGATGAGAGCCGAGTCACCATCTACTTCCCATCCACTACCACTACCACTACCTATTATACTTCCACATACCAGGGCATCTATGGCCATGATGAGAGCTGCGGCACCATCCACCTATATCTTAGCACCTCAATCAGGGATATTACCATCAGAGACACCACCATCAGGGACACCACCACTCTTACCTATACCATTACCTACCTCATCACCACCTTTTCTTCTATCCTCTGATTAAGTGTAAGTGATGTTCTCGAGTTATATAACGCACGGAAGAGGTTATGCATAACTCCTGGTCCCAGATTTGAGTTTCCAAGGAGTTGTTTCATCCTTCTCCTACTACTAGGCCTACTAGAGGATTTAGAGCAGATTATGGTTTTGTTGGCACTCTGGATGCTGAGATTAGACGTGACTCAGATAGGGAGATAGGTTACGGGATTACTGACGTCTAGGTAGATCCAGATGAGATTGCAGAGGAGATACCCGCGACTGCTGTGGCAGAGTTGGGTTAGAGGATGACAGACTTTGTCACTACTGTTAGCCAGGATACAAATGAGATTTATGGGAGACTTGACGATGCACTGGATGATAGATTGTTGAGAGCGGCCAGCTAAACTTGCTACGTAGAGATAGGCGCTCCCATGCTCGCATAGCTAGACTCATGGAGGGTGAGGCCAGAGCTTCTCGTGAGGCTTGGGTACAGTCGATGGATGCCAGTGATACAGCACGTTCTCAGGTTAGAGCACTATGGACTACGGTTTTAGCACAACAGACTAAGATTGAAGATTTGCGGGTAGCAGACTGCAGGAGACAGACACAACTCAAAGAGGCACTAACTATGCTGAGGACATTATAGACTCAGATGGCAGCACTACAAAGTCAGCAGATACCTGCTAGGGATCCAGCACATCCTGATGTACCGGAGGAGGCCGGTAGTAGTTCTTAAATCTAGTTATGTTGTAGCTATGTTGTATAGCCTACTAAGTATTACGGGTAACTCCAGGCTAGTAAGGCTCTAGGTTTTATTTTCATTTTGTAACCTAATGGTAGTGATCATTTTGTAACCAAATCAGGTCATGTATGTTTTCCAGATTATATATGGAAGGGATGTATTATGTCCTGTTTGTAATCAAATTTATTATGAATGAATGTCGATTTAGCTACACCATTGTTAATTTCAATTCAGTTGTATATTTCACTGTGTGATGTGATCTCATTTTATTTATTGTGTATATGTTATGTCACGGTTATGATTGTATGAAATCTAACGGGTATTATATTTTCTTGTGATTTGAAGAAAATGGCACCAAAAAGAACCACAAGATCATCACCAGCCACAACAACCACCACCACTACCCCTATGACTGATGCCCAGCTTAAGGCACTGATTGACCAAGGCGTTGTTGATGCATTGGCAGCACGTGATGCTGACAGAAGCCAAACTGGCGAAGACAACCATGATTCTAGAACGGGTGTAAGTAGACAAGCTCCTCTTGCTCGTGAGTGCACTTACCCAAATTTCATGAAATGCAAACCCCTATATTTTAAGGGTACTGAAGGAGTTGTCGAGTTGACTTAGTGGTTTGAAAGAATGGAAACTGTGTTTCATATAAGTAACTGCACTGTGAAAAACGAAATCAAGTTTGCCACTTGTACTCTTCTTGGAAGTGCTCTAACGTGGTGGAACTCCTACGTTAAGACTGTTGGTCACGATGTTGCTTATACAATGACTTGGACAAACCTAAAAATAAGATGACCAACAAGTACTGCCCAAAAGGGGAGATTAAGAAGCTGGAGGTTGAGATGTGGAATCTGAAGGTTAAAGATACCAACGTGGTAAGCTATAACCAACGTTTTCAGGAACTGTCATTGATGTGTGCTAGGATGTTTCCTGAAGAGTTGAATAAGAACGAGAGGCATTGTCGGTTGGATATGCCGACCATGATTCACGAAGGTAATAGGCATCTAAGCCAAAGACCATGCACGACGCAATTGAATTTACGATTGAGCTGATGGATAAGAAGATCAGCACCTTTGCTGAACGTCAGGCTAAAAACAAGAGAAAGCTTGATGACACGTCAAGGAACAATCAAAACCAACAACAACAAAAAAAGAAGCAGAACACTGGCATGACTTACACTGCTGGGCTGGTGAGAAGAAACCTTACGGAGGATCTAAACCTCTATGCTCTAATGCAACTATCACCATGATGGTTAGTGTGCTCCAAAATGCCACAAGTGCAACAGAGTTGGCCATCTGTGTAACACCCCCAAAAATGTGTCGCAGTGGAAATATGTCCGGGAGTGTTACTTCATAATACAACAGCACAAGATACAAGAGAACGACCTCTAAATGTGTCGTTTGAAAAGTAATCTCGTTGATTTTCTTGAAATTGATATAACATTTGTCCCATAATTGCATCACAATGAAAAGCTTGAAAGCAATACAACGAGATTTGATCATTTGTATGTAAGTAGAAATCCATGAATGAAATCTTGTCAATTTAGACTCCAATGCACATCAAGTAAGCCAAGCATCTAATTCACCTGAGAAAAACATGCTTAAAAGTGTCAACATAAAGTTGGTGAGTTCATAGATTTTTGTAAATGTAAATGTTGAAATCAAAAGATTTATAAAGTATGTATGACCATTTCAATCTTTATAATAGTCGCAAAAATGTAAGTGTAAATGTAGCACCAAAAGAGTATATTGTCTACTGCTTCACCACAGTATAATGAAAAGTGTTTAGTAATCAGTAATGTTCAACAAGGTAGTGTGGACCACAAGATTTCCAAAATGTATGTGACTACTATACATATACAGTAATCACATAAAATGTACCTACTATTGCGCGCTAAGCATATGACACCGAAGCTAATTTGTGTAGCATATAATATGCCAAGTGTATTCCGCCCTACCGGTGTCTGACCAAGACACCTAATGAGATTTTATAAGGTAGATATCCGTTTATCGGGAGCCCCGTGGGTAGTGAGTGCTACTCACCCGGATAAGATAATTATCCCAATAGTTATTTATAAAATCACGCTTTACGAACTGTACTTAGCCAGTTCATGATAGTTTCGGGTAAGAGAGTGGTCTAATCGCTACTTAGGCAACACGTAAACAGGAGATGATAACCGAAAACACTTGTGTCCAATGAAGAAATAACCATTGTATTTATAAACAGCTTTAAATACTTAAATCCATAAGTAGAAAGAGTGTTATATAAACCAAGTAACCGAGTTTGTAAATGAGTATAAGTATGAGTATGTAGGAATAAAACGGGTGGAGCGCAAAGACCTGTAGCCACCACGCTCTCGCCCCTAGTTTCCCTCATTACCCCCCGGCTCCCTCTCACCTTCCCCCCCGAATGTACACTAGGGTGTGTCCGTGTTGTGTTTGTTGAGGTGTGGTGGGGATGATCAAGTGCCAACTCCCACACGCAATATACCATACCAATTAACCACCTTATGAACTCAGTTGCAAAAAGCTCACCACTCAGTCGTCGACCGATTGTCATAATAGCACAAATAAGCACAACCACAAAGGAAACGGGACGTACTCGACCCAAGGAGTAGCGGTATATACACAAAACATAAAATTACCCCTCTCTAAAAAAAATTAATTGGGTATTCGAAGTGATAAGTCCACAAATCAACGCGACACTATGATAAAAGACATTAAGATTTTTTAAGTTGTAATGTCTGTGGTTGTTTATCAATAAAATAAATCGCAAAGTTAACGCAAAGTATAGTAATATATTTACGTTAAATATAACAAATGAAAAAATAAAACAATAAATATAATTCATACCGTGAATTATATAACAAAGACAAACAATCAAATGAATAATATGAATATATAGATACCTATGCAATTATCATATAAGAAGTGTGAGTAACCTAATTAAACCAAATAGTTTAGACACGTTTTAGAAAACACCACTTAATTAAATAAAAAGTTCTTGCATAGATGTAAATGTACGTTTTAAGGTTACAAATTATGTTAAACGATCTTTGTAAAGCTTTTACAACAGTTATGATGTTATCTTCTAGTTGACAATTATAAATTATAAAATAATATCTTATAAATTTGTATTTTGTTTCTTCGAAGGGTTGTGGCTAAAATAGTTGTCCCATTTGTAAAAGTATAGAAATCTATAGAAATTTCGGCATGACCTACTCGTTTATAAGACGTTTCCCATGTTTATAAAATTCAATGCTCTTTTCCTTTTTCAATGATTCCGTGTTGCAAATACGCGTGTTTCGATATATATATCTAAACTAAACAAAATAATAAATAGCATATTTATTTAACCATTAGACCACCATTAGATCCGGTTTTATATTTATGAAATCTTACGATATATTGATTTGTCGATTCATATAAACCAAACGCACCCTAATGGTTTTCCTGCTCACCCAAACACACCCTTATGGTTTTCTTGCTCACCCAAACACACCCTTACGGCTGTTACACAGCCAACCAAACGCACCCTAGTGTTTCTGCACAGCCAAACGCACCCTAACTGCTGCTAAACCAAACACACTCTTATGGTTTTTCTAGTTAACCCAAACGCACTCCTTGGTGCTTCCTGCTAAACCAAACGCACACTTATTGCGTTTCTCTTAACCCAAACGCACCCTGGTGGTGTTTATAACAACCAAACGCACCCTTGTGTCTGGATTTTATTACAACCAAACGCACCCTGGTGGTGTTTATAACAACCAAACGCACCCTTGTGGTGATTTTATTACAACCAAATGCACCCTTGCGTGTTTTCACAGTCCACCAAACGCACCCCTCCGGTCTATTCCCCAAAAAACCGAGAAAAACCCCCCACTCCCCATACAGCCTCAAACCCACACCCAAACCTTATCCCCCCAAAGACCGAAACCACCTAACCCCCACCGACCCCTACCAACAACCCTCCCACACGCCCCCGAGAAACTAACTCCTAAACTTATCGTGGTAGAGATGGTGGCGTGAGGGTGGCGGTGACAATGGCGGAGTGGTGACAGCGGGGGGTGTTGGTTGGGATGGGGTAATAGATCCGGTGGATCGGTGGTGGTAGGGATGGATGTTGATGTGGCGTCGGTGAGGTGCTGATACGAAGGTGGTGATGGTGCGACGATGATGGTGTAAATAGTGGTGCGGCTGTCGAGGGTGGTGGTGCTCGGTGTTGTGGTTTTTGATGACGGGGTGGATAGGTGGAGAGGTGGGTGAGCAACGGTTTGGAGGTAGCGAGGTGGTGAGGACTATGGTTGTGGCGGCCGTCGGTTGTTGGCTGGCAAACTCCCCGTGACGGCGCAGGAAAATAATAAGAGAAAATTGAGGCTAGGATTGATAAAATGAAAAGAAACTTAATACAATTGCCCCTTAATATATATACCAAAAAGATAAAAAAAAATAGAAAATGGTATAAATGTGTTAGGGGGTTTTCTATAAAGTATTATCCAGCAGGGTCTGAAAACGTAATATTTGATAAATATTTTCTGACTCATTAAGCCACTTACGGAGTGATTCAAACCACAAACTTGCCGCCATTGCGTTCCAAATGATTTTCCCACAAAAATGAGTATTTACATGACTAGATTCATAAACATTTAAAATTTATATAAAATGGTTTTATTAATTTAATTTTTTAGTCAGTGGGTGGCTCGGGTAAGCTTGTCCGTACAAATAACAAACTTTGACTCGAACAATTGCGAATTTTATCAACGAATTTCTGAACACTATGAAAAATAATTATTAAATATTATTTATTTAATAAAGAGTGATAATTAAATAATAATTTTAATATATTTTTGGTCGGTACACGATATTCTCGTTTCTAAAATTTTGCGAGGGTAACATCATTCATTTTCTTGCTTGTTTTCGGGTGCCCTCAAAATGAAATCAAGAAAGTGGAGATGGAGATTTGGGATATAAAACCCCGTGTTTTAGGGTCATTGTACGTCGTCAATAAATTCACTATTTATTTTTAGTATTGTACGCGTTTGCTTTTAAATTGAAGACGTTAAGTTAAATCGCGTAAGCTAAAAATTATCGTTCAATGTAAACGGGCATCAAACAATTAAATGTTTACATCAATCAAGTGTTAAGTAATTATTTTGAGGATAATTATTAACTTTGTTCATTTTATTTTTATTGGTTGCGTAAAGTGTTTACGTTTCGCGATAAAATACGTTTAGGCATACATGAAACAACCAAAACTTTTCTACTCTTCAACAAATACTCACAATTGTACCCAATACTAAAAAATTACAAAATAACATCACATATATGCTTATATGACCGGATATGGACATGGAAATGCAAAGATAATATCAAAATTCAATCACACTTCCTAGAATTCATGGGATGATGTCTCTTTTAGGGAACAAGTAGATATTTACTTACTAACTCTAATAGTAACTTGACCAACTATCCCTAGAAATCCTCTAAGTGTTCCTTGACTAGTCAATATGGTATATAAGGCATTAGCTAGTAAAGGTCACACACACATATCGATTTCTTAAGTGAAAACAAAACACATACTTCTTTTTCATCTTTTATAGGCCACGGCCAAGATCTAAACACACACAAAATCCATATCAAACTTATTTACAACATTTACACACATTTCTACATGATATCTAAGATAACCTAAGGTGATTTGAAGGTTTGGTTTAAGGTTTACAAGTGTTAAACAAGAAAGTTTCAAGATTAGGGTTTACTTGAAATTAGGGTTTTCAAGGTCTTGTAAGCTTGGGTTTGTCATCTAAACAAGGGTTTAGATCATATTGTTCATCATCATACTTCATATTAAGGTTACCTAAAAACCTTAATCTCTTTACTTTTGTGATTTTATGCATATATGATGTTTATGTAGTTAATAACCATCTAAGGACTTATTTACTTGTAAAAATGGATTTTTACACTTGTTTATGGTTTGGTAAACTCTTACATATGATATATGGATCTTAACATCATGTTATAATGGATGTGTAAGTAATGTACAAGTATGGTTTATCTATAAAAAGTATATATAAACAAGTTACCTAAGAAGTGTATATATTAAAGTTCATGAACAAATGAGTAGGTAAACTAATGGATCTTGTGATTTCTTGGACAAATTTTGGACTAGTCATGGACTAAGGACCATAGGTGTGTTAGACATGTGATAATAAGGGTGGTAATGGACTTGTAACAAAGTGGTAAAACTAAAAAGTTATAAAAACAACTTTTAAACACATTTTGAGAAAATATCAAAAAGGGGCTGTTAGAATTCGAATTTTAAGGCATATGTTTTATGATTTTATAAAGTACTACCTGTCACAAGGATCGTGGGCATGTAGAGAACTCGAAAAACCGATTTATAATGAAGGAAATACGCTAATTTTAAGTTATACGTTAAATAAACGCGTTTATAAAATAAATTTTATAAAAAGCAATTACTATTCACATCTAATGAAAATGTAAACATATTTTATCAGTTAGTACATAATTTTAGGATTTTAAAACAATAAAAATCATAATTTTACAATTAATAACGAATGAGTTATGAATTAAGCGAGTTTACGACAATAAATACTTTTATAAAACTATTTTTATAAAAGTTACTGTTCATATCAGACATGAACATTTTGAAAACATTATTAATTTGATAAAACTTTTAATTACGAAGACGTGCTCGAAAGAATCACTAAAAATGGAGCTAAAACGAATAAAATAAGACATTTACGGGTTTTACAATAACTAAATCTATAAAAATAAATTTATAAACTGTCATGAACAGTAAAAACAACTGTTCATCAGGGGACTAAAAATATGAAAATGTAATATTTTGATAACTCGTATTAATACGAAAGTGTAAACATAAGAAACACAAGAAACGGGCTTAAAACAATAAAGTTACGTCGTTTTTACTAATGAAATATTTATAAACATTTTAACTTTATAAATACAATTTCACAAATGAAATTAGATGGTGATGTAGCTATATAGAATTATATATAGTAGTAGTTGTTTAAAATGCTTAGTACTTATACGGCCTATATTGGATTAGGTTGTATTCGGTCATTATCATGACGCATTTTCTATGATATAATTGTTATCATACACACAAGGTGAGTTTAAAGCCCCACGTTTTACATTTATAATGATTTACAAGTTTTGAGGTGAGAAACATATGCATGTTTTACAAATTGGACGCAAGTGTACATTTTACTTGATTACGTGTTTGCCTAAGTAGCGACAACCTATCTGAGCCCATAATCATGAACTGTCAGTTACTGTTATGAGCGCGAATGTTATAAATAGATCTATTTGGGATTGACATCCCGTTCGGGTGAGTCATGCTCACTGTGCCGGTTTGCCGGACAACGAACGTATACCATGTCAGACATAGGATGTTGCGGGTTAGAACATCATCACGGGCAATGTTGGCAATTTATATTGCATTTCATACATGTCGAGCTTTAGTGTCATGAGCTTAGGAAAACGTAATTACATTTTATGATGTTTGCATCAGTTGCATTATCATGGGGAAATCTTGTGGTCCTACATTATACATTTTATAAACCTATGAATTCACTCAACAATATGTTGACGTTTTAAGCAATGTTTTTTAGGGGATCAATAAGGCACGAGTTGCAAGGGATACATTGGTGGTTTTGATTTGGATGTCATGCATTAAAGATTTTGTCGCATTACATTTTTTATATCTGTTATGGGCTAGAAATCATTGTATTTTGAACAAGTGAACAAGTGAAGCTTCGGGCTTTTGTAACAAACAATTTGTTAAATCCAATGTATCAGTTTTAAACGGCTTTTAATGGTTGTTCTTATATATATCTTGTGTTATTGATCTATGAGGTACCACCCCCAACCTATATTCCGATGCGACCCAATTTGGGGGTGTTACATGGGAGTTGAAGAAGAAGGGTACTGACTTGGCAAGTTATACTCAACGCTTTCAAGAGTTAGCTTTGATGTGCGGGAGAATGTTTCTCGAAGCGCATGATAAGATTGAGAAGTATGTCGGTGGTCTTCCCGACATGATACATGGGAGTGTAATGGTGTCTAAGCCAAAGACAATGCAGGATGCAGTTGAGTTTGCAACTAAGCTGATGGATAAGAAGATCCGCACTTTTGTTGAACGTTAGGTTGAGAATAAAAGAAAGTTTAAGGACACTTCAAGGAACAATCAGAACCAACAACAACAAAACAAGAGGCAAAACGCTGGCAGGGCTTACACTATAGGGTCTGGTGAGAAGAAACCTTACGAAGGATCTAAACCTCTATGCTCCAAATGCAACTATCACCATGACGGACCGTGTGCTCCCAATTGCCACAAGTGCAACAGAGTTGGCCATCTGGCCCTTGACTGTAGGAGTCCTGCAAATTCTAATACTGCTAACAACCAAAGGGGCACCAGGGTAGGTCAGAAAGCTACTTGCTTTGAGTGCGAGGTTCAAGGACATTTCAAGAGGAAGTGTCCAAAGCTGAGGAACAACAACCGTGGTAATCAAGGTGGGAATGGCAATTCTCCAGCAAAAGTGTACATGGTAGGCAATGCAGGTACAAACCCAGACTCAAACATCATCACAGGTACGTTCCTTCTAAACAACCACTATGCTTCTATCTTATTTGATACTGGTGCCGATAGGAGTTTTGTGTCTACTGAATTTAGCTCCTAAATTGATATCACATCAACTACCTTAGATCATTATTATGATGTTGAACTAGCCAACGAGAGAATAATTGGGTTAAACACTATCATTCGGGGTTGTACATTAAACTTCTTAAATCATCCATTTAATATCGACTTAATGCCCGTAAAACTTGGTAGTTTCGACGTCATAATTGGTATGGGTTGGCAAAGTACCAAGATGTCATTGTTTGTGCCGAGAAAATCATTCGTATTCCCTGGGGAAATGAAACGTTGATTGTTCGTGGTGACGAAAGCAACCGGGGAAACGAGACTCGTTTGAACATCATCTCGTGCACTAAAATGCAGAAGTACATGCTAAAAGGATGTCATGTCTTTTTAGCACATGTTACTACAAAGAAGACCGAGGACAAGTCAGAGGAGAAGCGACTTGAGGACGTACCGATCGTTCAAGATTTTCCTAAAGTATTTCCCGAGGACTTATCGGGTCTTCCTCCGACTCGACAAGTGGAATTTCAGATCGATTTGATACATGGTGCTGCACCTGTAGCACGAGCACCTTACCGATTAGCTCCATCTGAAATGAAGGAATTGTCGGATCAACTCCAGGAGCTTTCCGACAAAGGCTTTATAAGGCCAAGTTCCTCACCTTGAGGAGCTCCGGTCTTGTTTGTCAAGAAGAAGGATGGATCATTTCAAATGTGCATCGACTACCGAAAACTGAACAACGTGACGGTGAAGAATCGTTATCCACTCCCACGGATCGAAGATTTATTTGATCAACATAAAGATCCAATGTTTATTCTAAGATAGACATGCGATCAGGTTATCACCAGCTTCGAGTACGTGAAGAAGATATTTCAAAGACGGCATTCAAAACTCGATATGGTCATTACGAGTTCCATGTTATGCCATTTGGTTTGACGAACGCACCGGCGGTATTCATGGATCTCATGAATCAGGTGTGCAAGCCATATTTGGATAAGTTTATGATTGTCTTTATTGACGATATCCTTATCTATTCAATGAACAAGAAGGAACATGAAGAACATCTTAAGGCAATTCTGGAATTGCTTAAGAAAGAGGAGTTGTATGCTAAATTCTCTAAATGTGAATTTTGGATTCCCAAGGTATAATTTTCGGCAACTTGATTGATAGTCAAGGCATTCACGTGGATCCCGCCAAGATCAAATCCATAAAAGATTGGGCATCTCATAAAACACTAATGGAGATTCGTTAATTTTTAGGTCTTACTGGGTATTACCGAAGATTCATTGAAGGATTTTTAAAGATCGCCAAGTTAATGACCAAGCTTACTCATAAAGGAGTTAAGTTTGATTAGGGTGACAAAGAGGAAGCCGCTTTCCAGTTAATAAAGCAAAAGTTGTGCAGTGCGCCAATGCTGGCTCTACCTGAAGGAAGCAAGGAATTTGTGGTCTATTGCAATGCTTCGCATAAAGGATTGGGTGCTGTATTAATGCAAAAGGAGAAATTAATTGCTTATGCATCACGCCAATTGAAAATTCATGAGAATAACTATACGACTCATGATTTGGAACTTGGATCGGTAGTGTTTGCTCTAAAAATTTAGAGACACTATTTGTATGGAACCAAGTGTACAGTGTTCACAGATCACAAGAGTTTACAACACATTCTTGATCAAAAGGAGCTGAACATGAGGTAACGTCGTTGGTTAGAGTTGCTCAGCGATTATGATTGTGAAATACGTTACCACCCGAGGAAAGCAACATAGTGGCCAATTCCTTAAGTCGCAAAAATGGAATAAGCCATTACGGGTTCGAGTCTTAGTCATAACTATTGGTTTGAATCTCTTTAAAAAAATTCTGGAAGCTCAAATAGAGGTACAAAAACCAGTGAATCTCAAAAAGAAAGATGTAGGAGGTATGATCAGGAAGGATATACCGAAGGAGAAGTTAGAACCCCGCACGAATGGAACTCTATGCTTAAATAGCAGGAGTTGGTTGCCTTGTTATGGTGATTTAAGGACTGTGATTATGCACGAGTCCCACAAGTCAAAATACTCTATCCATCCGGGTTCTGACAAGATGTATCAGGACATGAAGAAGCTATATTGGTGGCCTAATATGAAGGCCGACATCGCCACCTATAATGCAAATGTTTGACATGTGCTAAGGTCAAGGCTGAACACCAAAGGCCATCTGGTTTATTGGTGCAACCCGAGATACCTCAATGGAAATGGGATATATCACGATGGATTTTGTCACAAAGCTTCCTAAGTCGTCATAAGGTTATGACACCATTTGGGTGATTGTTGACCGACTTACTAAATCTGCAATCTTCGTACCAATGAGGGAAAGTGATCCCATGGAAAGATTGGCAAGAATGTACCTGAAAGAGGTAGTCACGAGGCATAGAATACCTGTCTCGATCATTTGTGATCGTGACCCTAGGTTCGCATTGAATTTTTGGAGGTCACTTCTGAAGGCCTTGGGTACGAATTTGGATATGAGTACTGCATACCACCCGCAACCGGACGGACAAAGCGAGAGAACTATCCAAACTCTCAAAGATATGCTACGTGCTTGTGTGATCGACTTTGGAAATGGTTGGGTTAAATATTTGTCGTTAGTTGAGTTTTCATATAACAATAGTTATCAGACTAGCATCAAGGTTGCACCATTTGAAGCACTTTACGATCGAAAGTGTCGTTCACCTGTTTGTTGGGCTGAGGTTGGAGAAGTTCAACTCACCGATCCAGAAATAGTTTAAGAGACAACCGAGAAAATCAATCAGATCAATCAAAGAATCCAAGCCGCTCGTGATCGACAAAAGAGTTACACCGATTCAAAACGTAATCCGATGGAATTTCAAGTTAGAGATAGAGTTATGCTTAAGGTTTCACCTTGGAAAGGGGTTGTACGTTTTGGCAAATAAGGGAAGTTAAACCCCAGGTATGTTGGACAATTCAAGGTGTTGGCTAAGGTTGGAGCCGTGACTTACAAGATTGAGCTTCCTCAAGAGTTGAGCAGGGTTCACAATACATTTCATGTATCTAACTTGAAGAAGTGCTATGCCGATGAACCATTAGCAGTTCCGTTGGATGGACTTCATATTGATGACAAGCTTTATTTTATCGAGGAACCAGTAGAAATCATGGATCATGAAGTTAAACGATTGAAACAAAGCCATATTCTAATCATTAAGGTTTGATGGAACTCTAGGGGAGGTATTGAGTTTACATGGGAACGTGAAGACTAATTTCAAAAGAAGTATTCGAATCTCTTCACAAAGACCGCACCATCATCAAGTGCCGCGTCTTAAGCCTTGAGGACAAGGCTTATTTAATGGGGGAAGACTATAACACCCCGTGTTTTCAGGTCATTTTATGACGTCATTTATTTCACTATTTATTTTTAGTCTCGTACACGTTTTCTTTTAATTTAAATCGTTAAGTTAAATCGCGTAAGCTAAAAATTATCATTCAACGTAAAAGGGCATCAAACAATTAAAGAGTTTACGTCAAGCAAGTGTTAGATAATTATTTAGAGGATAATTATTAACTTTACACATTTTATTTTTATTGGTTACGTAAAGTATTTACGTTTCGCGATAAAATACATTTAGGCATTTACGGAACCACCAAAACTTATCTACGCTTCGAAAAATAACCATTTTTATACCCAATACCCAAAGTTTTATAAAACGTCACCCATGTTCATTATATTAGCCGAATTTAGCACACAATTTACCAACTAGAAACTAAATGCTATAAGTATACTCTTTACACTTAACCTACAATTCCTAAAACTACAAGTATCACTAGATTTTCAATACAAAATATCTAAGACTTTCCTAGTCCCTCCCCCCACACCCCCTCCCGCAATTTTTCAGATAATAAATATTGTCCCTAAGGGGGGACTAGAGCAAACAAACTACCAACTATAATCTTATACAACGAATCAAAACTTAGTGCCATGACTAGTGTTTTGATCATTTTCTTCCTTAATTCACTCCCCTTGTTTTCTTCTAAGTCTTGGTATTTCAACTAGTAACTTGACTAAGCCCTTGGTATATATAAAGGCTTATACTACTAGATAACACACACATTCATTTCCTTCACTAGAAAACTACACAAATCTCTCTTGGTCTCTCTCCCTAGCCCACGAACAAACATAAACCCCCATAAATAGTCAATACAGTTTTCATTAATAAGTATTATTCTAACATCATATCTAAGGTATTCTAAGGTGTATTGAAGGCTTGGTTTAGTGTTTAAAAGGGTAAATCAAGAAAGGTGCAAGATTAAGGTTTCATTAGAAATTAAGATTTTATAGTCTTGGAAGCTTGGGTTTTGATTCTAAACTAGGGTGTGGAACTTGTTACTATTCATCATACTTCATCCTAAGGTCATCTAAAAACCCTACACTCTTTACATTTGTGATTTTATGTATATATGATGTTTATATAGTAAATCACCATTTAGGAAACATATTAACATGTAAAATGGATTTTTGCTCTTGATCATGGTTTGATATACTTTGTCATATGTTATGTTGATATTAAGAACATGTTTTAATGGAAGTATAAGCATTATACAAGTGTTGGTTAATTTATAAAAAGTGTATATAAATTAATGGTTTAAGAGTTTACTTATTAAAGTTACAAATAAATCAATGTAAGGACTTGTACCCTTGGACAAATAATGGACTAAAAAACCTGAATTATATAAGACTTGTGAGATAAAGTGTTGTAGAGAACTTGTAGCAAATTCGCTAAACTAAAAACTTATAAAAACAAGTTTTATAAACATTTAAGCCTAATGATCATAACTTTCTGTTTAAAATTCGAAAATAAGATTCTTATTTTAGGTTTTTATAAAATACTACATGTCATGACGATCGTAGGCATATAGAGAACTCGAAAATCTGAGCTATAACGAATAAGATACGCCATTTGCAAGTTTACGATAATAAAAGCTTTTATAAAAACAATTTTATAAAAACTTATTATTTTCCACATTTGATAAAAATATATGATTATTTTTCACAGAATGTACATATTTTTAGGATTTCAAAACATTAAGAATCATAATTATTTGATCAATAACGAAGGAGTTATGGATTTTTCATGTTTACGATAATAAATACTTTTATAAAAATAAAGTACTGTTCATCTCAGCAACGTTTTGGAAAATATTTTAGTTAGATAGAACTTTTAATTACGAAGACGTGCTCGAAAGAATCGCTAAAATTGGAGTTAAAACGAATAAGATATGACTTTTACGAGAATTACGATAATTAAATTTATAAAAATAATTTTATAAAGTGCATGAACAGTAAAAATCACTGTTCACTAGAGGGTTAAAAATATGAAAATGTAATATTTTGATATATCTTTATAATACAAAAGCGTGGACATAAAGAACGTACATAACAGACTTAAAACGAGAAAGTTACGACATTGTTACTAAAGAAATATTTATAAACATTTAACTTTATAAATATTATTTATCAAATACAATTATATGGTGATGTAACTATATAGAATTATATACGGTATTAATTATTCAAAGTACTCAGTACTCATACGACCTATAATTAATTAGTTTGCACTCGGACACTTACGTGACGTTTTTCACGCATCTGATATATTTTTGTTGATTCATTTACTCGAGGTAAATTCATAGCCCCATGTTTTACATTTATAATGATTTACAAGTTTTGGGGTGAGAAACATGCATGATTTTACAATTAGACACAAGTGGACATTTTTACATTATGATTACGTGTTTTCTTAAGTAGCGATAACCCTCTAAGCCCACAATCATGAACTGTCAATTACTATGTGAGCGCGAATGTTATGAGTAGATCTATTTGGGATTGACATCCTCGTTCGGGTCATTAGCTATCACTGGACAAACGAACGTATACCATGTCGGATTTGGAATGTTGCGGGTTAGAATATCATCACGGGCAATGTTGGAAATTTATATTACAATTCATTTATGTCGAGTTTCAGTGTCACGAGCTTAGGGAAACGTAATTATATTTTTGTGATGTTTGCATATGTTGCATTATCATACACTTGGGAAATCTTGTGGTCTTACATTATACATTATACAAACCTATGAATTCACTAACATTATTGTTAATGTTTTAAAGCATGTTTTCTCAGGAGATCAATAAGGTACAAGATAAGGGATACATTGGTGGTAGTTATTTTGGAAGTCATGTGCATTAAAGATTTGGTCGCATTACATTTTGGGGAAATATTTGTTATGTGCTAGAGTCTTTATCTTTTGAATAATGAACAAGTGAAGCTATGAGCTTTTGTAACAAATAATTTGTTTAAGTCCAATGTATCAGCTTTACGACTCTTTTTAAGGTCGTTCTTATATATATATTGTGCTATTGATCTATGAAGTAACGCTCCCATGACCCATATTCTGCTGCGACCCAATTTAGGGGTGTTACAGATTGGTATCAGAGCCAGGTTATAGAGAACCAAGTCAAATGTTTTTACTTGGACTATAACCGTTTTCAAACATTGCATTCATACAAAAGGGTTTTCACGGGACATACACTCACTAGTTGTTGCATTAGTTGGTTAGACTAGATGCATTCATGATTGATATATGTGTTTATAATATATATTATGTATATTACAATAAGAGTCTTATATTAATACTTATATAAGCTACTTTTGATTTTCAAATTTTCTCATGTCAAATTTGGAGCATTCCACTGTCACTTACATATCCATATCTAGTGATGATGGATCATTGGATATAGGATCTCCGGGAGTCATTGTATTAGGATATGATGGACTGCCCATGATGCTAGAGGACCCTTATGCATATGTAGAGGCCGTTATGCAGGAGCCACCTCCACCAGATTTTGTTCCTGAGCCTGTATACCCAGAGTTTATGCCACCTGAGGACGATGTGCTTCCAGCTGAAGAGCAGCCACTGCCTGCTACTGTCTCACCTACTGCTGACTCACCAGGTTATATTATTGAGTCCGATTGATAGGAGGATTCGGAGGAGGAGGATGATGAGGATCCTAAGGAGGATCCAGCTAATTATCTTACTGACAGAGATGATGAGGAGGAGGATGTGAAGTCCTCTAGAAATGATGCTGATAACGAGGAGGAGGACGACAACGAGGATGAGGAGGAGAAGGAGCACCTATCTCTGGCCGACTCTGTCCTACCACCCGCATACCGTACCACTGCCAGGATGTCTATCCGAGCTCAGACACCTATACCATTCCCGTCCGAGGCAGGGGTTGACAGATTACTTGCCATACCTACTCCGCCATCATCACCACTCACTTCATTATCCTCTCCACTACCTCAGATACCCTCACCACCATTTCATGTACCATCACCACTACCTGCTAGTCCTTCTCACCCTTTGGGTATACAAGATTTTATGATTCATTGAAGGCCGAGCTCACAACTACTTCCCTGGAATTTTTAGTTTTCTATGTGTGTATATGACATTGCGTGAGGACACGACAATAGCTTAGTATAGGGGATTTTTTATATGTGTTTAATCACATATCAATTTTCTTTATTAAAACGAGCTTAAATGACTAAAAATACATGGAAAATACATTTTATATGTGTGTTTTGTCAATTGTATTATGCAGGTAACGGATATTTATAAAAGGACAAAAATGAAGTCAAAAAGAACAAAAAACAAGCATGAGATTATAAGAGCGTGAGAAAACAAAGCCGGAGGCGTATTTATGGGCCAACTCGAACCCGTTTAATGGGCCAAGTCAGCCTATTAATACTTGATTTATGATACCTTAGCTTAAAATATAAACAAGTCCAAAATCCCTTATCCAAACCGGTCCAAGCCTAAATGTTAAAGCCCATATTAAAAATAGAACCCAGATCCAAGACAGTATAATAAAAACACAAGCCCAAAGTTACTGTACATCCGTCTTCCTCCCATTTTCACCACAATAAGTAACAGGGTAAAACTTCCCTTCTCCACACTCGCCCCTCCCTTCTAGAAGGCCACGTTGGCAGTCCCAAGCTATTTCATTGGATAATGAGACGTGGAGGGGATCCAAGGGCTCAAAACGGATGGATTGAAGGTTTGTTATGATTCAAGGGCTAAGATTGAGGCAAAGGGACACTTCTCAAGTCCTAGAAGTTTCCCATCCTCACTATAAATAGAGAGAGGCACTCACACAGTAGAGTAGTAGTTTCTTATCTAGCTTTTTAGTGTAATTTTTAGCTTATTGTAGTTTTCTTATTGTAATATCATTTTAAACATCTTGGAATCCTTTTATTATTAATAAAATTCAGTTTCTCTTAAATTGTATTGAATTCATGTTTTTAAGTTTTATACAAACTTGCTTAAAATGTGTTTAGATACTACGTAATAAGCTCACTTTACCTTAAAAGCTATCACTTATTCAGTTAAGCTTGTTTAAAGCTTAACTGAATAAGCTAGTCATTCAAATCATCCTCAAAAGTCTCATAAGCTATAAATGGAAGATAAGCCAGAAATGGATTGGCTTATAGGTTTGTACCAGCTTATGTAAATAAGCTGGAGCTTGTAGATAAGCTCTAAAGAGCATTTATGTGTCCTTGTTTTGAGCAAAGGACAAGGTTAGTTTACTTTTACTCATTTTAGCTTAATTTCTTATTCTCTTTTTAAACTGCTTATTTGTGTTTATTCTTAGCTTATTTGTGCTTATTCAGTCTTAATATAGCTTAATGTGTTTAGTTTATAGTTTAGAATAGTTTTAATTTGTGTTTTTATATAATCTGTCCAATTTTAGTTAAAATAGCTTATTAGTGTAGCTTATTATTAAGTGGTTATTTTTCTAATGTTTTTGCTTATTTGTCATTATTAATATTAGTTCTTAATCTGTTTTTACTATTTGAAGCTTAATTAGTTTTGTCTTAGCTTAAAATTAGAATTTCAAAGTTTAAAGGGGTGTTTGGGATAAGGAATTCTAAAATAGTTAAATAGTATACAGTTTGCTTTTGGTACCTTAACCAGTTATCATAAGCTCTAATATAGCTTAAACGATAGTTTTAATAAGCTTAATATAGGTATTGTTAGTTGTTCTAGTATTATTTTATAATCGACTCCTATACGTCTGCTAAGACTAATCTGTTCAAAAAGCTTATTTGTGCAAATTTCTTAAAGTCCTACTTTAGGTGTGGTTTTTGTGAGCTAAATGAGGTTTATTAGCATCAATGTGCATCTGTTTTAAGTTTGTAGCTTTTGAAATTGCATTTTAAAAATCTTAGATTAAAAACAGTCAAGTAGTGGTAGTAGTTGGTTTGTGCTTAAAAGTCCTTAATTTTCCTGTTAATAGAGGTTAGATTTTTGGTTATCTTGATTAATTTTTGTTTAAAATCTGCATTAATGTTAGTATGATCTCAACCTGTTTAAAGTTTTTAGTGTGTCAAAGTTGTTTTTGAGTCTTAAATTTTAGTTGCAAAAAGTCATTTTCATCTTCAAAAAGCCAAAAATAGTAGTTAAAATTGTCGTTTTCATGTCCTTTTTCTAGCTTAATCTCTTAGCCAATTTCTTTGAATTCTTTCTGGCTTATTTGTATTTTAAAGTATCAATCTAATCTATTTAAGTTTTAAGCTTTTCTCGATTGCTTATTTGGCCTTAATTTTAGATTAAAGTTTGTCAAAAGTGCTTTTTAAGTCCTTTTGAGTACCAGTCTGTGTTAATTCCATCATGATGTTTCCTAGCTTATTAGTTGGTGTTCCTTCTTCTATATCAAAAGTGCTTAATAGGGCTAGTATTTTGTCTGTTTTAGCTTATTGGTCTAATTCAAGTGCTTATTGAGTCTTAATGATCAAACAATCTTAGCCTATAAGCAAACAGTCTTAACTTGTCGTTTTGCGATAACTGTCACTTTTAAGTAGCTTAATCTAGCTTAATAATAAGTTCTGTCAAAAGTCCCTTTATTAAAATTGCTTATTCTTGCTTATTCTTTAGCTTTTTCAAAAAGAAAAATAAAAATAATATTTTACAAAAAGGGACAGTCACAAGACTCTAACCTGTGACCTCCCTCACACAACACACACGCCTTAACCATCCTGCCCTTGGTTCTTTTTCATTATAGGTTTGTTTCATTTAATTATTATATGCATTTTAGTTTTAAGCTTATTCAGCTTATTTGATTTTTAACAGCTTATTGGTTGAAGCTTTTTCACTTGTTTTTCTTTGTAAACCTTAGGAATAGTGTCTAGTATTTTTTATAAATTTTCTCAAAATTTTAGGATTAAGTTTATTATTTTTAGTTTAATTTTTTGTTTTATTTAGTTTTAAAAATAGTTTTAATTAGTTTAAAAAATAGTTTTAATTAGTTTAAAAATTCAAAAAAAATATTTTTCTGTTATTAGAAATTAGTTTAAGCATTTTAGTTTAAGTAATTTGCATTTTGAGTTTTTAGAATTTTAATTTGTCATTTTTAGTTATATAGCTAGTTACTTTTAGTTATTGTTTAGTTTTTAATTGCCTTAAATGTCGTTATATTTGTAAATTACTTTTATTTTTAGATTAGCGTGCCTTTATGTGCTTTCCCTTTGCATTATCAGATTTAGAATCTAAAATCCAAATTATCGATTATTCAAGCACCCGATCACGAACCGAAACAAGATTTTCAATATTCACACTTCGTTGGGAAAGCGACTCGGGAACGATTTGAACTTTATCCTTTCCTTAGGGTAATTTTCTAATCAATACTTTTCAGAAATATATTTTATTAGTAATTAACTTATTACTCTTTCACAAGAGTGATTTGCTCTAGTTGCTTTTACTATATATATATATATATATATATATATACTATATTAAAGACGAATCAATTTTTTGGCGCCGCTGCCGGGGAAGTGTGAAACGATTATCGCGTTGAAGTTTGAAGATTAGTGCATTGAAGACCCTTCCTCGTGAAGTTATCATTTTTTGTGAATATAAATTTTACATTTCTTTATTTTCTTTTATATAAAAACTTAAAAAATACAAAAAATATTTTATTTTTCTCGATTTATTTTTGTAAATTTATTAAAACACCAACAATACTTTTCCTAAAGTATTGACAGTACCAAAAAAAATTAAAAAACTACAAAAAAATATAAATCGTATTGTCAATTGTTTAATCGGCTCACCTTTAGATTAACAAACTATAAAAGAAGTATAAGGAGGGTTGATCCTACGAACTTCGACCCGAAAGGAGAAGGTTTTTAAAACGCTTCGCGCTTACCCACTCCTCCGCTTCTTTGTGCGTTTTCTAGAGAGCTACCGTGCACTTTTGACTATCGGTAAAAAAATATTTTTCTTTAGATTTATTTCTCTTATTTTGTTTTATTTAGTGCATGCGCACCCGCTCTTACTCAAATTTAATTGTTGAATCTTTCACGATTCCGAAGCGACGTAATCATAGACGTTTTAAGCAAATAGTCGAACCCGAGATTCAAACTATTGTACAGACTCCCGTTGATACTATGGCGGATACGCATACTATGTCAGAATTACTCCAAGCACCAACCGAGGGTTACGGAGATGCGATTGTTATTCCCGCTATACTTGCCGAAAATTTCAAGTTCAAAGTCAGGTTACTTCAGCTAGTAACTTCGAGTCAATTTCATGGTTTTGAGAGGGATGACCCCCATTCTCATATTCATTGGTTTAACAAGATCACTTCTACGTTAAAATACAAGAATGTTCCACATGAGGCAATCAAGTTGATGCTTTTCCTATTTTCTCTTGAGGGGGCAGCCCGAATTTGGCTAGAAAAAGAACCCCCTCATTCAATCCATACATGGGAAGATCTCTTCTCTAAGTTTGTTAATTATTTCTTTCCTCCTTCGAAGACTACTAATCTCAAGAATGTTATCACGAATTTTCAGCAGCAGTTTGATGAAACGTTTAGTGAGGCATGGGACTGATTTAAAGATCTCCTTCATAAATTCCCACATAACAGTTTTTCGAAATTACATCAAATCGACACGTTTTACAATGCGTTGACACAATCTGATCAAGATTCGCTAAATGCAGCCACCGGTGGTAATCTTTTGAACCGTACTCCTCGATATGCTCTGACGATCATTTTAGAATAAGTCAAAAGTATCTATTTCATGAAACAAGCCGATTGTTTCAAAAGTGAGTACTACTACTTCTTCTCCATCTCCTTCTCCGGATGTTACCGCTCTCACCGAGATCGTTAAGGAATTAGTACTTATGAACAAGGCTACTCAACAAGCTACCGTAAAAGCCATAGAAAAGACTTGTATGACTTATGGTAGACCGCATCCTTACTATGAGTGTCTCGCCGCCGATGACAACACTTTCAATGCTTCTGCAGCCACAGGGACCTACAATCAAGGAGGTCAAGGATACCGTCCTCAAAGAGAAACTAATTATCGGGCTAGCAATCAAATGAGACCACCCAGTTTTCTGCAACCGAATGTGCAGAACAATCAGAACCAATATCAAGGATACAATCAGAATCAAGGCAATAACTTCAATCAAGGAAATTAGAAATATCAAGCTTCGTTTAATCAAACTCAAGTCGGACCTTCAAATTATTTCTCGAACTACATGAAGACTAATGACGTTAATATGAGAGCCATGCAAAATCAAATAAGCAATATGAAGACAGAATTTAAGAATGAAATCCAAACTACGATGAGGAATCGAAGCAATGAGTTAAAGAATGATCTAAAAACATGATGAGCAGTTTTTTTCAAATGAATAGTCCCTCGGGTTCAGGATCACTTCCTAGTAATATCGTTGCTAATCCAAGAGGTGACTTGAAAGCTATTACTACTAGAAGTGGTGTTTCTTATGATGGACCTACAATTCCACCTACTTCTTCTCCTCTCCCGAAGGAAATGGAACGTAAACCAGAGGCGACAAAGGACAAGGTACAACCTACAAGTTCAGGAAGTACCACACACGTCCAACCTCCGGTTGTTCAAGTTCCTATTCCAGAGCCCAATGTTGCTCTAAAGCCTAATCCTAAACCTTTGATACCTTATCCTTCAAGGCTTAACGACCAAAAGCTCCAAGAGAAAGCTAATAATCAAATGTTGAAGTTCCTTCAAATCTTTCAAAGATTACATTTCGACCTTAGCTTTACGGATTCTCTTCTTCACATGCCTAAGTTCGCTTCTACGTTTAAGAGTCTCCTTAGTAAAAAGGAAAAATTATTTGAATTAGCAAATACTCCATTAAATGAGAATTCTTCGGCGGTGCTTCTTAAAAAGTTGCCCGAAAATCTTAGAGACCCCGGCAAATTTCTCATTCCTTGTGACTTTTCGGAACTTGTTGAATGCTTAGACTTGGCCGATCTTGGCGCTAGTATCAACCTAATGCATCTTTCCGTATGGAAGAAGTTATCGCTCTCGGAACTTACTCCTACTCGTATGACTCTCGAACTTGCTAATCGATCGGTCGCTTATCCGGTCGGTGTAGCCGAAGATGTTTTCGTTAAAGTAGGAAAGTTTCATTTTCCGACTGACTTTGTTGTAGTTGATTACGATGTCGATCCTCGGGTTCCTCTCATTCTCGGGATACCTTTCTTGAGGACGACACGAGCATTAATCGATGTACATGGTGAAGACTTAACTCTTCGAGTCAATGATGAGGCCATTACGTTTAACGTCGGGCACACTTCGAGATACTCCCGTAACTATGAATCGGTTAATCAAATCAATGTCATAGACGTTGCATGTGAGGAGTATGCTCAAGAAGTGCTCGGAATTTCAGATAGTTCGACGAGTGGCAATCCTACTCCTTCGGATCCTATCATTGCTTCTTCTTCCCCTTGTTCACTCCTTTTGAAGAAGGAGATTTCATTTTGGAAGAGATAGAGACTTTTCTACATACCCCGGATACGCCTTCTAATTTGGATGATGATTACTACAACACGAAGGGAGATATTCTTTACCTTGAAAAATTATTGAATGAAGACCTTTCTCCAAATCTCCCTCCGATGAAGAATGAGGACCTTAAGCAAGTTGATGTTACTATGATGAAGCCGTAGATCGAAGAACCACCAGAACTCGAGCTCAAGGATTTATCTCCTCATCTAGAATAGCATTTAGAATGAACTCATAAATACCCGTTATAAATTCTAAAGATTTAAAAGATGAAGAAAGGCGCCCTTTTTATGGTTCTTAAGTCACACAACAGGCATCGCAGATGGAAAATCTCCAACATTAAGGCATATCTCCGACATTAAGGGCATAGACCCCTATTTTTGTACTCACAAGATCTTAATGGAGGATGACTTCAAACCGGCGGTTCAACATCAAAGAAAGGTGAATCCAAAAATTCATAAGGTTATCAAAAAGGAAGTTATCAAACTCCTTGATGCCGAATTGATTTACCCTATATCTAATAGTCTGTGGGTGAGTCCTGTGCATTGTGTGCCTAAAAAGGGTAGAATGACCGTAGTTGAAAATGAAGATAATGAGTTAATACCTACTCGATTAGTTATGGGATGGCGTGTATGCATTGACTACTAAAAGTTAAATGATGCCACTCGTAAAGACCATTTCCCTCTCCCATTCATGGACAAAATGCTCGAAAGACTCGCGGGAAATGAATACTATTGTTTTCTAGATGGTTTCTTAGGATATTTTTAGATTCTTACCGACGCATGCCTTTCAATTTATGTAATGCTCCGGGCACGTTCCAAAGGTGCATGATGGCTATTTTCCATGACATGATCGAGGAAACAATGGAGGTCTTCATGGACGATTTCTTGGTCTTCGGGGATTTTTTATCTTCATGCCTCTCCCATTTAGACAAAATGCTCAAACGGTGTAAAGACACTAATCTTGTTTTAAATTGGGAGAAATGCCATTTTATGGTGAAAGAAGGCATTGTTCTAGGACATAAGATTTCAAAGTCCAGAATTGAGGTTGACAGAGCTAAAGTTGATGTTATAGCTAAACTCCCTCAACCAACTTTCGTCAATGGCGTTCGAAGTTTTTTAGGTCACGCCGGGTTTTTTCGTCAATTTATTCAAGATTTTTCTAAAATCGCCCGATCGATGACTCATCTTCTCAAAAAGGAAACTCCATTCATTTTCTCAAAAGAATGTATTAAAGAGTTCAATACTCTTAAGAAGAAGTTAACCGAAGCTCCGATTTTAGTTGCCCCCGATTAGGACCTACCATTTGAAATTATGTGTGACGCTAGTGATTTTGCGGTAGGTGCAGTCTTGGGGCAACGAAAGACCAAACATTTCCAGCCTATACACTATGCAAGTAAGACCATAACGGATGCTCAAGCACATTACATGATGGTCCTGTTAAACTGAATGGATCTTTGCAGCCTATAAAGGATGATATCCAGGATGTATAAATACAAATGACTATGTAGAAACAATGACTATGAATATTGTGTGTTAATGCAGAATCTTAACACAGGTACTAAGAAGAACAATGAACAACTGAATAACAACTTTATTAATGTGTTCTTGAGGATTACAGATTGCTAACTATGATATTGTATATGATTTGCTAAGCTTGTGTATTCGTCTCTTTTCCTCAGTAATTGTCTCTTTTGCTAACTATGCCAAAAGTGATCCTTTTATATATCAAGGATAACCCTAAAAGGCTTACATATCTTTTTCTAAATTATCTCATAAATATCTTTTAAATATCTTCTCAATGGTACTAACTAACTTTCTACTAACGGTACTAACTAACTAACAGTACTTAATACTTTGTACTGTCGGTACTAAGTATAACTGTCAGTACTAACTATTTGTACTGTCGGTACTAAGTTAAGAAAATATTAATCCTAACATTACACTACTACGAAAAAAGAGTTATTAGCCGTGGTGTATGCTTCTGAGAAATTCCGGCCTTACTTAGTCTTATCAAAGACTATAGTGTATACGGATTACCGACTCTCAAATATCTTCTTACTAAGCAAGATTCTAAGCCGATATTGCTCTGGTGGGTTCTCATACTCTAAGAATTCAATGTCGTTATTCGTGATAAAAAAAAGGAGCGGAGAATCTCGCGGCCGACTATTTATTAAGATTACAGAATCCTCATCAAGATGATCTTAAGAATAAGGAAATTAATGAAAAATTTCCTCTCGAGACACTTGGAATGATATCTTCTCGTATTGATTCTTGTACCCCATGGTTTGCCGACATTGCAAATTATTATGCGGAGAATTTTGTAGTGAAAGGGATGTCATCCTAACAAAAGAAAAAATTCTTTAAAGATGTAAAGCATTATTTTTGGGATGACCCCTACTTGTTTAGGATTTGTGTGGATCAAGTAATTAGACGATGTGTTTACGGCCAAGAATCCATTGATATCCTCACGGCTTGCCATAATGGGCCCACTAGGGGACATCATGGTGCGAACTACACCGCTAAGAAAGTCTTTGATTCTGGTTTTAAGAAAGTCTTTGATTCTGGTTTTTATTGGCCGACAATTTATCGCGATGCCCATGACATGGTAAAGTCATGTGACTCATGTCAACATCAAAGAAAAATCTCGTAAAAAGACAAAATTCCCCAAAATACAATTTAAGTTTACGAGATCTTTGACGTACGGGGCATCAAATTTATGGGCCCGCTCCCATCTTCTCAAGGGAACAAGTACATTCTCGTAGCCGTTGACTACTTGTTTAAATGAGTTGAAGAAAAAGCGCTCCCCACTAATGATGCCCGAGTTGTCGTAAAATTTTTGAAATCTCTCATTGCCTGATTTGGAACTCCTCGTGCTATAATTAGTGATCGTGGTACTCATTTTTGCAATGACCAATTTGCAAAGGTCATGCTTAAGTATGGATTTACTCACCATCTCTCTACCGCGTATCATCCACAAACTAGTGGACAAGTGGAGGTTTCAAATCATGGTTTGAAACGTATCTTAGAAAGGACCGTAGTAGGTGAAAATAAAGCTTCATGGTTCGATAAGTTAGATGATGCATTATGGGCTTTCCGTACCGCTTTCAAGACACCCATTGGGTGCACTCCTTATAAGCTCGTATACGGAAAGGCTTGCCATCTTAAATTTTGTGCCGCCACTTTTATGATTTTAGGGTTTCGGCTATTATTATTTTTAGGATTTAGATAAAAGAAATGCACAAGGGAATTATGATAAGTATTTGGCCGAGTTTTGGGCCCTTTAAAAATGAACAAAATCTGATTTTAAACTTGCAATATTTATTTTGTATTTATCTTAATTTTATTTAACTTAATTTGTAATATATAATTAAATAAATATACTTAATCCGGCATAATTATATATAAGATATTTTATATATAAATATTACTTATTTTTCTTGTATAATATAAGATATTTTAGTCTTACAAAAATTTCATAATTGTCACATGTTGCATTTTTATAATTTCTAACATTTAAATGAATTTTATTTAAGCTTTTATGAATTTTCTTGCATTAGGGGTATTTTGGTAATTTTACACTTGTTGAGATTTTTAGGTTTTACAGAATTAGTCGGGAATATCAGGAACAAGATATCAAAATATATAACCAAGTGATTAGAGGCCATACTTTTATATATACCAAGCTCCAAATATCGGTAATGATCTCTAGTTCACTATATTGTGCTAGTGTTTTTATTGTCAATTTAGTAGTCTTAAGCAATCTACTTATAGAAAACATGTTAGCTATGGTCATTTACTAGTTTTTATCATGTTTTAACGTTTGTATCACTACAAATATCTTTAAAGTTGCTATGATCATTTACTAGATATTATCATCTTTTAAGCCTTGTATCACTACAGATGTATTAAAAGTTGAATAAAATTTATAAATGGTCCAAATAATATGTATGATGATTTGTCTCATGGAAAATATAGTTTTGAAAAGATGATTTTATTAGTTTGACTACGTTGTTAACCAAGTTTTAACACTTGGTTAGGATCTTTATGAAATACTTAGTTTGTCAGTTTCGTAATAAAATAAATTAGTTTTGGCTTACAGAATTTGTTTTGGCTTACAAAATTAGTTTCGGCTTGGCAATGTTTATAAGTGACATGTTTACTCTAAACCGAGCCATTGAGTTTTGACGATAGACACGTAGGGTGTGGAAGCATTTTGGTTCAATTGAATATTTATGGTATAAATAACGTATTTTGGCGACTATAAAATAATTGACCTGGCTAGTTGTCGTTCTTTTGTCTGAGTATATCATTTAGATTTTTTATAAGTATTTTTACTTGTTTTAGATTACGTCTAGCGAGGTCTATGTTCAAGGGTTGCCTTAGTGACCGTCGTTGTACACTTTTTGTGCCCGCTTCTTGTATTCACTCATTACTTGTTAAGGTGAGTTTTCACAACCCTTTTTTACTATTTTACTCGTTTTGGGGTGGAAAACATGATATGATTATTTAAACTGAATTGGTTATTCTTTTATGAATTTATTGAACTGAATGAACTTTTGTTTCACCACTTATACAATTGGTATGTATGCTTATGTTTGATGCTTGAGTACTATTATTCGCAAAGGTCCCCTAGAACTACACTACTTATTAACTCATTTAAGAGCCGTTGATATTTATGGATATCGCTATTTAGGGGTAGAGCCATCCCCTTACTCCAACTATCGGGAGTGCATAATATCACCTTTCCATGCTGACGATAGAGCATGTGACGCATAGGGGCAAAATGTTCGGCTGTAAGCGGCTTAAGTAGTGGCCTCATTGCATAAACTCGCTTGTATACATATCATATCTTTGTGCGTCTTTGACAACCAATTGATATCACTTGTCTCTTAAACTCATTTGTTACGAGCCTAGTATGGGATAGGTTCGTAACAGTATGGTTCGCACTTATGAAATTCATTTTGTTAAAATGTTCGCATTTCCTATAAACCTGTGAACTCACCAACTATTTTCATAGTTGACCTGTTTTTGACATGCTTTTCAAGTGATCTACAGTAAAGTGGACATTTTAGGAACGCATTTACATGGACACTTTCCATTCCTGTTATGTTTTAATAACAATGACTTGCCTTTGGAACTATATCAAAACATGTTGTAAACTTGTAATATTTTTAAATTAATTCATGTATGGTGTTATCTATATCTTATGCGATGTACTATGAGCTGTTGCACCTCGTGTTTCTGCTGCGGCGAGATGTGACACAAGCTCAAGCTCAAACTCTCAGAATGTGGCTTTTGTATCTTTAGATGATACTAGCAGTACTAATGAAGAAGTTAATACTGCTCATGATGTCATGTTTTCCTTCCTCAACCTATGCTGATGATGTCATGTTTTCCTTCTTTGTTAATCAATCTAATAGTTCACAGTTGGGAAATGAAGATCTGGAGCAGATTGATATTGATGATCTTGAAGAGATGGATCTCAAATGGCAGGTGGCCATGCTTACTGTGAGGGTGAAGATATTCTTAAAGAAGACAGGAAGGAATCTGAATTTCAACGGCAAAGAAACTGTTGGCTTTGATAAGACAAAGGTTGAATGTTACAACTGCCACAGGAGAGGTCACTTTGCTAAAGAATGCAGGGCACCAAGGAATCATGGGAATAGAAATGGAGATGTTCTAAGAAGGATTGTACCAGTAGAGACTCCTACAAATGCCTTGGTTGTTCAAGATGAAATAGGTGGTTATGATTGGAGCTATCAAGCTGAAGAATGACCCATTTGACTTCAAGTTCATCCAGTTCATCAAGCTCAAATACTAAGGTACAAAATTGCTCTAAAGAATGTTTAGAATCTTATCAATCCCTTCAAAAAATAGTTTGATAAACAACGTGAAGTTCTAAGTAAAGCTAATCTAGAAATAATAGCCTATCAATTAGGCTTAGAATCATTAGAAGCTAGAATTGTTCTTCATCAAAAAAATGAAGCTGTTTTTTATGAAGACATTGCATTTTTGAAATATGATGCTAATGTAAGAGATAATTCTATAACAGAGCTTAAAAATCAATTAGCAGAGGCTTTAAGAGAAAAAGATGATTTAAAACTAAAATTAGAAAAGTTTGAAACATCATTTATGAAGCTAACTAAACTGATAAACAGTCAAATAAGTGTTAATAACAAGTCTGATGTTGGTTTTGACAGTCAAATGAATAAAAATGAATTGCATGATTGTCATCTGAATAAAAGTGAATTGTTTGAAAGTGCATCTAATAGTAGTGTGAATAAGATTGACGAGGAAAATAATTAAGTAAATGATAGGTTTAAGAAGGTTGAGGGATATCATGCAGTTCCGCCTCCTTACACTGGGAACTACATGCCCTCGAGACCTGACTTGTCCTTTGCTGGATTAGATGATTCTGTCTATAAGCCTAATGTGAGTGAAACTATCACTAGTGTGCCTAGAAATGAATCAACATCTAAGTATAGTAAGGATAGTTTGGAACAACCTAAAGATGTTAGGCCTAGTGCTCCTATTATTGAAGAGTGGGAGTTTGATAGTGATGATGACTGTGTGTTTAGACCTACAATTGAACATAATAAACCTAGTTATGCTAAAATCAATTTTGTTAAATCAGATGAAAATACTAGGAAATCTGTTATTGAACAAAACACATATAGGTAAGCTGAAAACCTTAGGAAAAGTCAAAGTCTTAGGGTTGATAAAAGAAATTGGAATGGTCTAATGACTCAGAAACTAGGGGATGATTTTGAGTTTAATAACAAATCCTGTTTTGTATGTGAAGTCTCAACCATTTAATAAAGGATTGTAACTTTTATGAGAATAAAATGGTTGAAAATCTGTGTTGAATAATATGGGAAGGGTTACTGGTCAAAGGGAAGTTAGTCCATTATGGAAAAATGCTCAGAGGGTGAACCATCAAAACAAATTGACTCACCCACATCCTAAAAGGAATTTTGTTCCAACAGCAGTTGCAACAAAGTCTGGACTAGTGCCAGTTAATAATACTAAGCAAAGCTCTCCAAGAACAGTAGCATCAATTAGTACTGCCAGGCATGTTAATATTGCTGCATCTAAACCAAGAGTGAATGTTGCATCACCCACAAAATATTCTTACTTTAAAGCACATTCACCATTGAGAATGCCTTTTAACCAAAAATCAGCAGTCAAAACCAATAATTTTAATGAAAAAGTTTGTACTCCTAAGCTTAATAATGTAACTACTGGTGGGCCAGAAGTAGTAGTTAGTACTGCTGAGGGAAAAAGGGAAAATGCTGTTAAGTCCTCAGCATGCTAGATTTGGAGACCAACAGGAAAAGTAATTGACCATATCTCCAAGTCAGTGGATCATACATGCCTAAAAAATTTGACTATGTTGATCCTCAAGGCAGACTCAAGTCAGTGATGGCTTGGGTCCCCAAGAGAAACTAATTCTCTTATTTTGAGTGCAGGGTAATCCACAATATTCTTTACAGGATCAAGGGGTTTTTGATAGTGGATGTTCTAGGCATATGACTGGGAACAAGTCCTATCTAACAGATTATCAAGACATTGATGGAGGATTTGTTGCATTTGCTGAAAGTCCAAAAGGAGGTAAAATTAGTAGAAAAGGTAAAATTAGGACTGGGAAATTAGACTTAAAAGATGTATACTTTGTAAAGGAACTTAAGTTCAATCTTTTCTCTGTCTCACAAATGTGTGACAAGAAAAACCGTGTTCTTTTCACTGAGACTGAATGTCTTGTTCTATCTCCTGACTTTAAGCTACTTGATGAAAGTCAAGTCTTGCTTAAAGTTCCCAGACAAAACAACCTGTACAGTTTTGATCTAAAGAATGTTGTTCCTTCAGGAGGTTTGACTTGTTTATTTGTAAAGGCTACAATTGATGAGTCTAATTTATGACATATGAGGCTTGGTCATATAAACTTTAAAACTATGAACAAACTTGTGAGGGGAAACCTTGTTAGAGGCTTACCTTCAAAGCTTTTTGAAAATGACCATTCTTGTGTTGCTTGTTAGAAGGGAAAGCAACACAAAGCCTCTTGTAAGACCAAGCTTGTGAGCCCTATCAGCCAGCCCTTACAAATGTTGCATATGGACTTATTTGGGCCAACATTTGTAAGGAGTATCAATCACAAGATATATTGCCTTGTTGTCACTGATGACTATAGTAGGTTTAGTTGGGTTTTCTTTTTGGCCACTAAGGATGAGACTAGTGGGATCCTTAAAACTTTTATTACCAGCATAGAAAACCAAATAAATCATAAGGTTAAAATCATCAGATGTGACAATGGAACTGAGTTTAAAAATAATGACATGAATCAATTTTGTGGGATGAAAGGGATTAAGAGGGAGTTTAGTGTTGCCAGAACTCCACAACAAAATGGAGTTGCTAAAAGAAAGAACAGGACACTAATAAAGGCAGCTAGGACTATGCTAGCAGATTCATTATTACCTACTACATTTTAGGTTGAAGCAGTTAATATTGCTTGTTATGTTCAGAATAGGGTTTTAGTGACAAGCCTCACAACAAGACACCTTATGAACTATTACATGGTATACCACCTAGTATAAGTTTTATGAGACATTTTGGGTGTCCTGTGACTATTCTTAATACTTTAGATTCCCTAGGCAAATTTGATGGGAAGGCTAATGAGGGGTTCTTTGTTGGTTACTCTATAAATAGCAAAGCTTTTAGGGTATTTAACACTAGAACTAGGAGGGTAGAGGAAAACCTACACATAACTTTTCTTGAAAACAAACCCAATGTTGCAGGGAGTGGACCAGATTGGCTCTTTGATATTAATTTACTAACAAACTCTATGAATTATGAGCCAGTTACTGCAGGGAATCAAACTAATAAGAATGCAGGTATCAAGGATAATGTTGATGCAGTACCTACTTAACAATATATTCTGCTACCTTTACTTTATAACAGTCCAAAGAGCTTAGAGGATGCAGTTACTGATGATGCTGGTAAAAAGACTAATGAAAAACCAGAAAATAAGGATGAAAGAAATGGTCAAGAGAAGGAAAGAGGAGCTTCAAATAAAGAAGATGACCAGAATGTGCAAGATTTCAGAGCTGCATTAGATAATTTACTTTTTCAACAGAAGAAAGGTTATGCTAACAGCACTAACGGAGATAGTATTGTTAGTCCATCTGTTAGTACTGCTGGGCAAAGTTTTACTAATGCTGATGATCTTCTTA
>BQNB010039715.1:0-45762 GCA_026074375.1 Tanacetum coccineum | reverse complement strand
AATCCCTTCACAAGGCGAACCATCGATCAGTCGGCCGGTGGTAAGCTTTGATACATAAACACCGAAGAATCCTGAGTACTATTAGAGGACCTAGCCCTTTATGACAACGAAATTCGTAATGACCCAAGGGACTTCGCTAAACTGGTCAAGGCAATATCTTTGCCTTAAGATGTCTCGAGTACATACGACCGTCGTCTCATTGAGATCGAGAATCAAGTACAATGCTTGATGGAAGCTCATCTTGCTCCTAAACAACCTACTCAAGTGAACAAAATCACTTCTTCATGTGAGATCTACGGTGGTCCCCACGACACTCAGTACTGCATGGAAAATCACGAGCAAGCTTTTGTTGATTATGCGTCCTCGCGTACTGACAAGCGGGAGGCAAGTGGTACACTTTCAAACCTGAGCAAAACAACCTTGGTGACACCTATAATCCTTCATGTAAAAGTCACCCAAACATTAGGTGGAGGCAACCCTAAAATTCTCAAAACAATTTTTCAAACCCACCTAATCGGTTCGTTCCTGAACCGCTCCTTCAACAACAATCCTCAAAATTTTAACAATCAATCAAATCTTGAAGGAATGGTGTCTAACTTCATGGCATCTCAAGATGCTAGATTGTCTAAGTTTGAAGCCGATTTCAAACAACAACAAAGTAAGATGACCAATAAAATTGACACAGTCTTAAAGGCCATCACTGATCGAATAATGGGAGCACTCCCAAGTGACATAATTAAGAACCCGAAGCTGAATGTTAATTCTACCTCTCCAGTTTTGTCTGGTCGTTCTTACCTAATGGAAGACCCCAATTCGATCAATGCTATTAAAACATGTTCCAACCAACATAATGAAAATGACCAATCAAAAATTAAAACACTAATGGTCAATGAAATTAGAACACCAAGATCAAAAGAACCCGAACAAACTCTAGAAGATGAATTCAAGGATTTGCATCTTAACTTACTGGTTCTTGAATCCTAGCTCATGCTCCAATATATAATGCAATCCTGGACTCATTCATCACCGAAAAAGTTTGTAAGTTCAATTCGTTCCTTGAATTAATAAATTTGGTTCCCCGATCATCCGCCGCAAAGTTTGTTTGTACAAAAGATAATGATTGAGATGTAATGTTTATTGAAATAATAAAAAAATATGATGATTCTTCCGAAAAGGAACTAGGAGAATACGAAAGTACAGTCACAGGAGGATTAGGGGTAGAGTACTTTGACATATTTCCAACTAGGAGCGAACTAACATACCATAAGTACTTAATGAGTGGCCCAATTCCATCCTTGTTTTTGAGCCCTATCATTGCATAAGGATGTCTATCAAACCTTAAAATACCATGCAAAATTAGACATGTGCATGTGGAGAAAGCCTATATAGATCTTAACTCTCCTCTAAATGTCATGACCCGTATTCAGTACAATTGGATCATGAGGAAACAACTTTAACCTAGGAAAGATCCTGAGGGCATTAGAGGGTAAGCAATTTCACAGGAAGAATTAAGGGAATGCATATCTTCGTAGGAAACTTCACTTATGTTTTAGACTTCATGATTGTTAAGGATATTAGTTCAATCATAGACCCTAGGCTGTCACAAGTAAAAGTCCTAGGGAAGCTTTTTGTTAAAATATCCACTATGACTCATGACCTATCATTCGGAGTGTTGAAGTTTACCAACGGAACCAATGAGATTGCCTATAAGATGCCCCATAATATAGAACAATATAATTCATTATCTGATTTGGAAAAAGAGCACACGAATCAGTCTACCTTAGAAATGAGGAGGATAAGAGAAGAGGAGTAGACTATGTAATGAGTAAGATATTAGGGTTCTATAAGGAATGTTTAGAGCTTGGACCCGAATATTTGACTGGACTTGAAGATGAAGGAGGAGTCACGTAAGGACATGTGACTTCGAGTCTAGCTAAAAGACTCTCTATTAAACAAAAGCGCTTTTTGGGAGGCAACTCAATTCTTTTAATTTAATGCATTTTAGGAGTGTCTTGTGTGTTTTATTCTTAATTGTTTGTTTTTATATGTTTGAATTATTATTTGATCATGCTTTGTTTTGTCTTTAACCTCGTCTTAATTGCAATCAAAGGTATTTCATAAAATTGTTAAAGGAAAATTCGATTTCTGATAACCATTTCAAACATATTAAATAAATTGTTTAGATTAATTCGCGTCTTGTGTCATATGATTGTGTTAACTAATCTTAGGTTTTATTTAGTATTTTTTCCAAGAAATAACTAATAGAATTGCGTGTAGAAATTTTTTCAAAGAATACGAATGTGAAATTTCATAGTGCCTGGAGATGGCATCAGGATTAAACCTGACAATATCACGTCTCCAGACTTGTAAAAAATCAAATTTTCTATTATTTTTGAAAAATTAATTTTGTATAATTTCCAAAATTTGTAATTTTCTTGAAAACCTGTAGAAAACATTGATTACATTAACACATTCATCATATCTTTACTGCTTTTATAGAGTCTAAACCTTAAAAGTTTCGTTGTACATATCATTATCCCGCCGATTTTACGCCAGGTGTAGTTGTTTTTTGTCTCTGGTTTACAGGTTATAATGGATGAGAAGAAGCCTAGGAGTTCTTAGGAGTTTCAGTTGACGATTCTTGGATGACGATTTAACCAGCTTATCATTTGTTTCTTCTCAATTATTAAGCAAACCAGGGGAGTACTAGTTTCTTTTACTCTTTTTCTTTCCTTTTATTCGTTTTACGGGTACTTTTAAGAACATTGGAGACAATGTTCATCTTAAGTGTAAGGGGAAATAAGCCTTAGAAACTATTCCTTCAATTTTCATTTGCTTGTTCCTTAAAATGATGAGTAATATACTAAAACATAGTGTAGACGTTAATTTTGACCAAAATTTTTAAAAAATTATGACACATACCGACGAAAACCAAGTATTAATAGCGTCTCATGGATAGGAATTATATGACCAGCACAAAACCCCTAAAAAAATCCACCCAAAAATTTAGGTTCCCCATAGATTCTTTAGGATCTCCAAGTATCTAATTTTTGATACCTAAGATAATTTTACCTTTAGCTCTCTCGAGTTAAGGAGTGAGCAATCATGTATGTCGCGTTCATGGATTTGTCTGTGCATATGTGGTTTTGTCGCCTTTTCTGTAGAATTGGTATCAGTTAAAATTATATGAGAGTGTACCGGTAGTGTATTAAATTATAAAACTTATTTTTGTGATGCATCTCGAGACCGCATAGTAAGAATTATGATTTGCTAAATGATAAGAGGCACTAGGATTAACCCATGTTTTAAACTTGTATTTGTTACTATGGTCACCTCGATCATATAACTATCCCACACCCTTGCCATGCACTCATTTTTAGTGTAGGATTCCCCTAGTACACCCCTCCGAGCCTATCCTTTTCACGGTTCTCGTAATTTTCTGGTAGATTCCAGATTATTAATGAAGAGCATTGTTACCCTTAACCAATTATTACACCCAAATCCCTTAGCCTTCCTTCTATGTACTCGTTATTAGTACATTATTGTTCTAACCCAAGTTAATTATTTGAGTACATGGTTGCTAAGTCTTTATCCTTGTATATACAATTTTAAGACGATTGGGATTCATGGTAGTATTTATTTTGCGGAAGAATGGGGAAGAAAAATTAAATCAATACCCCTATATTTGTTTAATAGTCTCCATGTTATGTTGATCCATCTCAGTTCGGGTCATTAGTTAGCTTATGTATTGAGTATCAAAAACTCAAGTGTAGGAGTATGTTTATAAACCCCAAGTGATGTTATCTAAAAAAAGAGAAAATAAAAAGAAAAGAGTTTGATGTAGAGTTGTGTAGAGTTTGTACATCTTTGTCCGGGAGGTCAAGTCTTTGGCTTAACAACCCAATCAACGTGTATTCTTATAAATAATTAACTCATCACTTCACCCTAAATTTACTTGAAAAGTCACCTCCAAATATATCTCATCCATTTCCGTTTCCATTATTGTTATCATACACTTACACTCCACAACCCTTAAAGACCTCTTTGATAGTAATTTTTAGTACTTGCGCCTAGCGGTAGAGGTTAGATCATTTACCAAGCCTATGGTAATTTATATGCTACGATAGGTAATGAGTATTATTCTCCCAATTCTTATATTGTTATAATTCATTATACACCTGAGAGAAAGAGAGAATCTAAACACTTATGTGAGGTGCAAGTGTATAACTTTCGTGCTTTTAATTACGAGGTATAGAAGGTTGTGTCATAAAATATCTTTAAAGAGTAAGTTAAATGCCCCTGATACTGCTATTGTCTAGGTAGAAAAGCCCATTTACTTGAGGAAAAGCAAATCCCAAGTGTAGAGGTATTTGATGAGGTGTCATTTTATACACTTTTTCGGGGTCATTTAACCCCCTAAATCATGCAAATATGCCAAAATTATGTACTTAATCGTTCCTTTTTGTGTTTTCAGCACTTGGATGCCTTTTGGAAGAAATACACATGACTTGGGCTCATTTGGAGAAGAAACGGACAAAACGAACAAGACTACGACTCTACACCAACTCTCTTGAAGAATACGCTTACATGCTAGAGACGGCAATCACAGTTTATTGTGACTAAAAGACGTCATGGCTTACAAAAGGACACGTCTGAATCTTGCGACGGTTGTCAGGATCCAACCGACTTAAAGAAGCCCTAGAAGATTCGGCGGGGAAACGGCGTCAAGATTATAACGCAACGCCGTCGTGCCCGTTTTCCTATATATACAAACTCATTTTTTGGTTTTTAAGTGTGTAACTTTTAGGAACCGAACCCTATTGTTACTGCAAATATTACGATATTTAATCTATACGATCTCTTTATGTTTTGGTAATGACAAACATGTGACTTGTAAAAATAACATAAAGTGTGCAAGTTACTCGTAATCATAAATCATCAATGCATACATGCATCAACATCTCTAGACGTCTCAAGTATGCATCAAGACGGACATTGGTTTACACCCGATAAATCACATAAGGTACGTACAAACAAGCATTAAACTTGAGGAATGATCAAAGAAATAAGTTTTTGTCTTAAACATTACATTTTTATAAAAAGAAGACAAAATAACTTTTTCAAAAACTTAATTAGACAAAATTATTTTGAATTATAAAGAAATGTTTTATGTTGTAATTATTTCAAAATTCAAAATCTGGTTCTTTTCCCCCAAAACATGTTACACTTTTACCAGACAAGTTTGTCACCACAAAAAGACAAAAACAGGAGCGTCTGTCGGGGCGGTCCCTTAAATAGGCCGGCGGCCCCCTTAAATATTCGGCGGCCCCCTAATATATCTGGGACCGCCGTTTCCTGACAGGCTATTTTTCAGCTCCTATAAATAGTGGGTCACCTCCAACTATTTTCATAACCCTTTTGCACGATTTTCTTTTAGTTCTTTCTCTCTCTAGATCTCACTAAATCTCTCTAAATCTTTGATCATTCAACTTGGTTAATCTTGTTTAAATGTGATCAAATCTTCTATCATTTCCTCCTTTCCTCAAGTGCAAGAGAAGAACTTCGGTCATCTTTAAGATCCGAAGTTATGTAGTCTAGTTAGTCCATTTGTAACATTTGTTACATATAGATCGAGTCCATGTCTTCCAATCTTTAGTAGTGTGTAGATCCAAATGATGTATATATTTGGATGGGTTGATTGTGGGTTGGTTAGTATTTTAGGCCTTAAAATACAAGTGTGTGGTAGATCGGTTCTACTAAGATTAGAACTTGACATTTAGTTTAGTGTCAGAAAAGAATGTAAGCGATGGGGTTTATGTGTTTAGGCATTAAAACACAAGGTTTTTTTTATGTTGGGCCATAAAGCATAACGGGTTTGGTTGTACCCGAAAAAGAACTCGACATCTAGCTTAGTGTCGGAAAAATAAATAAAGATCATTGGTATAAGGTTTTCTCCGCCGAAAGGGAGCTTGTTGATTAGTGAAGTAACTCTCGAGTTGGATACTCGAGGAGTGGAGTAGGGCGAAGAGGAGCTTCATGACCGAACCACTATAAATCATTGTGTCAGTTTGCATTTTCTTTTACCTTTCTCTTTACTTATGTCTTTACATTTATCGCTTTACTATTACATTTGCATTGTGCTTATGATTGTGTGAATTGTTGTCTATGTTGTGTTCTTTGTTGTGTAGCTCTTTGTAGTAAACATTGTGAGTGTGAATATACTGGTAGAATTTGCGCTAGTTATTGTAAATCCATTATCGACACTTCTCATATTGCGTCAAACTTGATTGGTGATTTGATACAAATGATCTAGTCCGAAAACCTCTTCTGGAGGCGGTCCCTTTAAATAGGGCGGCCCCCATATATTTATGGGACCGCCGGCAGAGAGTGATTTAATAATTGATACAAAAGATTTAAAGTTTTTAAAAGGAAACGTATTCACCCCCCCTCTATGGTTTCCACAATTGGTATCAGAGTCACGTCACTCTAGTTTTCAAAACAAATGGTTTTTAAAATAGAGTATGATCCATGTATCAAATTACCCATGAAGGGGGATTAAATATGAAAAGTGTTTTGTTGTTTGATTCGTACTAGTTTTGTTATTAAATATACTTCGTATACTAGCTTGAAGGAAAATTTTCTCAAAAGAACTTGGAAGTGTCAACTTATGTTTGTCTAAGTCGTAAGAGTAGAAATGATGTCTAAAACACGAAATTTATGTGCTGGAACAACTTTTTAAAGTCTTATGTTCTACAGTTAAGTCACCAAATGATTTTGAACAAAAAACGTGTTTTGGGGTCACTGGTGGCGGTCCCATAAATGTTAGGGCGGCCCCCAAATATATCTGGGGGCCATCACCTTTATGGGGGCCGCCTGTATGTTTCGTCAGTTTTTGGCAAACTTAGAAAAATCATATAAAATCAATCGTAAGTCCGTAGAAGTCGTGTCACCCGCAATTTCGAAGATAATTGAGTCTAGTTTCATTTAAAATTACTTCCAAGTCTTTATTCTAAACTTAAGTCAGTCAGAAATGCAAAATACTATATAGTGATCAAAATTATATGTTTCGGTTTGACGTAAAACTTGTAGTTTACCTTTTCTTTCAAGTCGAGCATTTCTAGTCAACTTATCCTTGAAAACATTGATCTTGATTAATTTTTTAAATAGGGGAGGAAACTATTTTTGTTTTCAAATAAAATCAAGCTATGTATACATCGTTATATCTAATACATAAAACGACGACGAATATCCTTATGTGTATGCTAGATGATTATGTGTGTTTAACATTTGTTTCAACTTGATTAATATATATTAATAAGTAATCATTACTATTTGTAATTGAGCTAATTATATATCTAAACACATGTGCCATGTATGCTATTTGTATGTTACTAGTTTTTTGTATTATGCCTAATAGGAATTACGCTAGATTTCTTGCGTTAAGTTGCAAAATTATTTATGCATTGCATATAGGCATAGATCACTTTATTTACAAGTGTTACATAAACATCTTGTAGATCATTTTGAGTGTAGTAACCCACTTAGGAATGAGAGATTAATAGTTTGTCAAGTGTGTGGAAAAATAATGTCCTAAGATCATATATTAAAACCCGTCACTAAAATATTTCCAACACTTCAACTCTCTTACAACAAGATGTCTAAATCTTTTCATCATCTTGCGGTGTTTGACCTTGGGTTGGCTAAACAAAATAAAAGATTGTATTAATACATTGGTAATTAAGTAAAAGAAATTTATTTTTAAACTTTGCTTTGTTGTTAAATATACCTCGTATACTAGCTTGACTAAAAGTATTCTCAAAAAAAGGGGCTTGGAAGTGTTAAATACGTCATTGTAAGTCCTAGGAGTAAAAATAATGTCTAAAACACGTGTTTTATGAGCTGGAACAACTTCCTGAAGTCCTACGTCCCTACATTAAGTTACCAAATGATTTTTTACAAAAAACTTATTTTTGGGTCTCTGGTGGCGGTCCCTTAATACACAACTAGTCTTAGGATTAATGGAACACACTATGAAAATCTTTATTTGTTTTCTTTTAAAAAGAGTGTTCGTGAGGGTCAAGAAAGATTTCGAATATATATCAATTCATTATTCAAATTATGATGATATTATTATTGAATCTAATTGACAAGTTTTCAAGTATGGTCAAGAAATCGGACTCTTATTTGTCTAGCTTTAAGATTATATCAAAATATAACAAGAGATATTATCTTAAACCTACATACTCAATCACACTCGATTGATATGAAAATAACGACATCCTTTTCCAAGACGATAAGAATATGCATCGGATCATAACTCACACTTGTGTAAATGATGTCATAGTGAGTCTACTTGTCCAATAGTTGTGTTCCAAATATTTGGCAAATATATGCATAAAATATACCATGAAGTAGGATTGGCGACTTGAATGTTTCATCCGAAATATTCATGTAATTTACCTTGCAATACAATTGGTAAAGTCGTCATCTCTGAAAAGCCAAACATGAGCAAATGCACAACATATGTAACTTTGCTCAAACATTTCAAAAGCATAACTCAAAACTTAAATTCTCTTCTCATCAAAACTTTCTCTTACTTAACCATATAAGTATAATATTTCTTCTTCACCAAATAAGAACCCTTTAACCATCTAAGGTTAGGACTAGGAATAATTGAACATATTCCTCAAACCAATATTGTGCTTTCTTTCAATAAGTGATCATAAGAGGATTTCAAATATGAAGATGATTATTATTCAAACGATAATCAGTCTCACTATTCAATCCACTTACAAATTTGGAATATGAACATGAAATCGAGATTAGGATTTATATAGATCACTGAAATATCAATCAAATGACCATAGATATTTTTTTGTGTCTACATGTTTAACCATCCTCGGTTAATACATGAAATCACGAAGTCGATTGCAAGACAACAAGATTAGTCATCAAATTGCAATTCACACTTGCAATGAAGATGTTTCATTGAGTCTAAAGTGTTCAAATGTTGTGTTATTAGCTATGGTCAAATTATACATGCTAAACTTAACACACTCTAAGTAGGATTGACGACTTATGAATTTCCATCGGGAAACTCATAAGTACTCCAACTTGATAAGCAAGTCTTGGATGTCATTTCCGAAAACTCAAACCGAATTTCAACACCATCTCCCAAATAATAAAAAAATGATCCTTGCTTAAATTTGGCACTTCCACGGATCGATGGATCCTTCATCCTAAATTCATCTTCGGTTTAGGTAGATCCGCCCTATGGCATTAGATTTAAACATCTTCCTCTTGTAAATCTCTTGCTTAAAAGTCTAACATAGATGTAACTAAACTTTAGTAAATCATCATTATTTCTACAAAGAAACAAACACAAGATCTATTGAGGTAAATAACCTTAATTGGATTTCTTTCATAAAAGACATGCAAAGGTGCATTCTTTGAACACTCTCAATATAGAGCATTACACATCTTACTTTTAAGCATACTCTTAGGTCCTGGATGACTCATTCCTTCTTATAGCTACAACAATTTGCTTGCTCTCTTATTGAACCCTAGAATTCCACACATATTGATTAGGATTATGTAAACCGAAATTAAAGTACATTATTTGAGTCATAGTAGGCCTTGTATGAAAAAACAATACAAATTTCATCTTTGCTACACTTCATTAGGCAAATATAGGATTTCTATTTTGTCTAACAAGAGAATGACTACTAGAGAATCTATTGCACTAGAAATTCAATTTGACATACGGTTGAATTGCTTCCAAGAGTGAAGTTGGGTTAGTGGTATAACCCGTAAAAATGGTCGTGTTTAGCCTGAATTGAGCACCACTAGTGATAGTCTCATATTCATTCTCTAATTTGATTAAATGGCTCTTCTTAAATATGCCTAATGATAGTCTACATCGATAGACTTTGTATTTCATTAGGAGTGCACACTAAGCAAGTAGAAATTAGGTTTCCTCTTGGTCAATCTAGACTACATGCATTTCACATATGTGCTTTGAAATTTCAAGATGATAACGTGCTCTCATGTAATGCAATTATATGCTTTCATGTTTATCTTAATGCTCAATGTTTATTTGCTTAACTATTGAATGCATGTCTGTTGTAAAAGCGTTTGCCTTTTTCTAGCAATTTAGATAAAATATTCCTTAGTTTATCTAAATAACACATGCTCCTAAGTGCTAAATGCTAACATGTTTTACATGATGATTGCATTTAAAATTATCACGTTTTGTATGCGTCATTTTACATGACTTACGTGTTAATTGTGCACCTACACTATGTTAGTTTAATGTATGACAATTAATATTTAAATGTCATATAGTCTTACACATTAATCTTGTTGATTATTGTGTTGATGCATGCTTAGATAAACTTGCATGATTATATCTATATATCTTATGCATCTAGGTATATATATATATATATATATATATATATATTCTCACACTATAATATTTTCCTTCGCGTCCGCGTCACAAATCTAAAAAGTCAAAAGAGTCGTAGAATGGTCTTAAATCTCCTTGAGTCTTCATTCACACCTTCCCTTAATCATCATCTCCCTTTCTTCCAAATCATCCACTCTTTCATTAAGAAAATGTTAGATACACAACTTGAATATTTCATTCAAAATATTCAAGTATCTTTAACTTGCAATTGCAAACGTTAAAGGTCATATCTGAAAATCCCTATTCAAGCCTTTTAACAACATTAGTTAAAACGCTCTCCTTTTATTTTCGAGACAACTCCTCTTCTCTTCGACTAAAACATCTTTCTCTTTGACAAACACATTCTTTCTCTTCGACGAAAACATTCTTTCTCTTCGAAGAAAACATTCTTTCTCTTTTGTCGAAATCACTCTTTATCTTCATTCACACCTCTTCTTTATTACTCAACCATCACCTCTACATATTAGAGATGACTATTTCGCTTCCTCTTATATTTCGCTATATCCATTTTAGATAAACCGATTCCTCGTTCATGAGATTGTTTTATGAACATTCACAATACTCGAGAAGACCACCATCCGTCTTGATATTGTCAAGCTCGTCGCCTTCATCTTCGTTTGTTTTCTTTATTATTATTATTATTATTATTATTATTATTTTCGCGTATGAAACACACCAAAGATACGTCACCATTTCCTTCGGGACAATGTTCAAATGGAAACATCTCCATTCGAATAGGTTGCGTCTGAAGATAACATCATCGACATTCTTTCTTTACCCCTCAACCGCGAATCATTAAATTGTCTTTTTCTAGTTCTAGGAATGATGGAACACATTCCATAAATCTTTATCTTCTTTTCTACTAGTCTTGATTCTAGTCTATTCTCTATTCCATGTGTTGTGGCAGCTTAACTACTTCATCCGAAGTACTTTAAGTATTTTTAATTAGCGAAATACAAATTAAAATGTCACTCCTTTCACAAAATTCATGAAGCCCAAACTCCTCTCCTGTTGGCGGTCCGACGGTCCTTAGATCTATTCTGGCGGCCACCCAGATATATCTGGGACCGCTCACGGTGGGCTAGGGCCAGCAAGATTGAGATATTCTGTCATTTCTTTTCAAATCATTAAACGAACTCACCCTCTCTCTTTTCTGCTGCTAAGAGCTGACGTCTTTCCTACACACAAACCTATGCCCAATATCTCTTTATAGATCAATGGGTCATCCTCACATCCTAACAATCACAAGCATCTTGCTTATGGTTGTAATAGTTAAGTGAATCTTCATAATGAAATGCGTTACTCATTCTCAAATACAATCCTTACAATCGTCATACTCACAAATCTCCTCACATCTTGGTCCTCGCTTCTCGTAAACCTCTTTTCTCACCTCGAATGGTCTTTTCACTTTTAAACGGTTCCTTTCTTTCTCAATAATCTTCTCACTTTTGATAGTCGTCTCACTTCTAATAGTCTTTTAACTTTCGACGTTTCTTCTCACTTCTAAACGTTCTTTTTCACCTCTAATAAGTCCTGTCTCCTCTAAACGTTTCTCTCACGTCTAAGCGTTTTTTCTCTTTTAATAGTATTGTTTCTATTAATTATTACTCTTATATCTCTCCTATATTAATTTTTTCTTTCGAAAATATTTAAATGCAATTTACGAAATGCAATTGTCACTCCTTCGCTAAACTTGCCACTTTCTAGAAAGTAAAGAACATAAAGAAGTTATTTCAATCTTTAAGTGTTAATGAGGTCACACATTGTTGAGTCTCTCATTATTCTTCCACCATGAAAGTACTACCCTCATTTCACATCCCACCTTTGTTCCTCAACATTGTTAACCAACAAAACACCAAACAAACCTTTGAATTCCCAATCATCCACTTTTGTCTTGATAGGATCATATGCACATCACTTGTTAGTGGAAATGATATATCAATCTTTTATATCAACCTCTCGGTCAATACATGTTCTTCTTTAGTATCACTCATCCTTTCCCACTTTTCAGCTCTATGGAATCATTTTCATTCACATCCAAGAGCACATCGTCTACATCCTCATCTTATTTTTCTTTTTATTCTTTGAAAGTATATATATATATATATATACACACACACATATATATATATATATATATATATATATATATATATATATATATATTTATTTAACATATTTTTTTTCCAGATATTAAGTTGGTCTTTCGTTGCTACTTTTAAAAAAATTATTCTCATAATATTTTTGCGTCAATCAATAAACGAATCCAATCTCGTTTATCAAAAGTCGATCTAATATTTATCCGTAAACATATGTCTTGAGTCTTATAATTATATCATTTAGATTGTTGTTTTTTTATAATGATTGCATATGTCTAGCTTCTAACTTTTTTTCAAAAGTGTCATACTTTGGAATAATAAAACCTAGAAGTGCATGTCTAGTTCCCCGCTAATGTTTTGCTAAATGTATATATGCACTTGTCTACTAACTTTGTTTTGTAGCACAACAATATCTTGATTCCTTGGTGCCCCAAACAAGGAGGAGCATACACCGAGGGGGAGCATTTGCAAGCATTTTGCTCATTTAAATTACATCAAACTTCTTAAGCATCGATGGTAATTTATTTGATCCATAGATCCTTTAGAGTAAATATACAAGGAATGTAATTATCATAGGGGATGCAATAAGCAAGGGGGAGCTAGGATATATGTGGTTTTAATTGCAGGATTTGTTAACCATGATGATTAGAAGACTTCTCTAGGATTGTTTGCAAGACTCACGTTTTGGTAGATAGGGATTGGGGATTGTTAAATACGATGAAGGGTTTTTTTTCATACTCCAAATACTTCACCTAATCCACTTCAAAATCACCTTAAACCTTAAGGTCATCTTATCATACCTTCAACTTATATATTTGAAGTACCTACTTTCTTTTCATGCCTTCTTCTCATCTATCACGACATCCTTTAAATTATCCAAGAAACACATTATCACCCCAATCGTATTTCTTCTTGTTGTCTTCTCTATTCCTTCAACCATTATACTTGGATCTCCTACCTTTTTCTCATTCCTTTAACCTATACACTCAATGTACCTACCTTCTTCTCTTGCCTACCTCTCATCTCTCATAACCTTTTCTAAACTATCCAAGAAACACACAATCACCTTCATTTTTATTTCTCATATCTTCTCCTCATACCTCAAACCTATATATGGAGCGCTAACTTTTTCATTCTCCCAGAGCACTATACACTCTTATAAAGTCTTACTTCTCAAACCTTAAACATATATGCTCCACCATTTATCTACATTAATATATTTTTTTGCTTTGGACAAAAGGGGGGGAGAAGGAAATGTTATTGAGTTAACTTTTAAACTTTTTAACCTTTATGGTTATAGTTTACATAGTTTGTCATCAAAGGGGGGAGATATGTTAAGTGCAAATTTTATGATATATAATCTATATCGATCTCTTTATGTTTTGGGTAATGGACAAACATAGGCAATTGTAATACGAACGTAAAGTGCACAAGTTACTAGTAATCACAACAAATCATCAATGCTTTACATGCATCAACATCTCTAGACGTCTCAAGTATGCATCAAGACGGTCATTGGTTTACACCCGACGTAAATAACATAAGGTATGTACAAACAAGCATTAAACTTGTAGGATGGTCAAATAAATAAGTTTTTGTCTTAAACTTTACATTTTTATAAATGCAACAAAATAACTTTTTCAAAACTTAATTAGACAAATTATTTTTGAATTATAAAGAAATGTTTTATGTTGTAATTATTTCAAAATTCAAAATCTGGTTCTTTTCCCCCCAAAACATGTTACACTTTTACCAGACAAGTTTGTCACCACAAAAAGACAAAAACAGAAGCGTCTGTCGGGGCGGTCCCTTAAATAGGCCGGCGACCCCCTTAAATACCGGCGACCCCCTAATATATCTGGGACCGCCGTTTCCTGACAGGCTATTTTTCAGCTCCTATAAATAGTTGGTCATCTCCAACTATTTTCATAACCCTTTTGCATAATTTTCTTTCAGTTCTTTCTCTCTCTAGATCTCACTAAATCTCTTTAAATCTTTGATCATTCAACTTGGTTAATCTTGTTTAAATGTGATCAAATCTTCTATCCTTTCCTCCTTTCCTCAAGTGCAAGAGAAGAACTTCGGTCATCTTCAAAATCCGAAGTTATGTAGTCTAGTTAGTCCATTTGTAACATTTGTTACATATAGATCGAGTCCATATCTTCCAATCTTTAGTAGTGTGTAGATCCAAATGATGTATATATTTGGATGGGTTGATTGTGGGTTGGTTAGTATTTTAGGCCTTAAAATACATTGGTGAAGTGGTAGATTGGTTCTAGCTAAGATTAAGACTCGACATCTAGCTTAGTGTCGGAAAATAATGTAAGCAACGCGGTTTATGTGTTTAGGCCATAAAACACAAGGTTTGTTATGTTGGGCCATAAAACATAACGGGTTTGGTTGTACCCGAAGAAGGACTCAGTCATCTTGCTTTTGTGTCGGAAAATAATGTAAGGCATTGGTATAAGGTTTTTCTCCGGCAAAAGGGAGCTATTGTTGATTAAGTGAAGTAACATCTCGAGTTGGATACTCGAGGAGTGGAGTAGGGCGAAGAGGAGCTTCGTGACCAAACCACTATAAATCATCGTGTCGGTTTGCATTTTCTTTTACCTTTCTCTTTACTTATGTCTTTACATTTATCGCTTTATATTTATACTATGACATTGTGCTTGTTTGATTGGTGGTGGAATGTTGTCTATGTTGTGTTAGTCATGGTTGTGTAGCTCTTTGTAGTAAACATTGTGAGTGTGGATATATTGGTAGAATATGCACTAGTTATTGTAAATCCATTATCGACACTTCCCATATTGCTTCAAACTTGATTGGTGATTTGATACAAATGATCTAGTCTGATAACCTCTTTTAGAGGCGGTCCCTTTAAATAGGGCGGCCCCCTTATGTACTAGGCTTACCCTATATATTATGGGACCTTCCGTCAGAGAGTGATTTAATAATTGGATACAAAAGTTTAAAAGTTTTGAAAAGGAAACATATTCACCCCCCTCTATCGTTTCCACAAAGAGTTTAATGCCTTCAACAAACTAGAGAGCCAGAGATTTGTTTTACTTCAGAAGGAGCTGAGCACATCCCTTCATAACAAAATGAGGAAATCCATCAAACTGAAGGTCCAAAAAGGGATGAAAGAAGTTCGGGATAAGCTCTCTTTTTGTGCATCCACTATGGACACAAACTCCTAACATGTTCAGGATCTTCGAATCATGTTTCAGGACATAGGTTTTCCCTCCTCGAAGTAACAGAAAGTCTTTAAAAAGGCTAATGCTTGAGGGGGGAGAGTGGGGGACAGGAGGGGGAAAATAATTCTGAATCACCTGCTAAAGAAAAAGAAGCTCAACACCCTGATCAAACTAAAGGGGAGCAAGAAACAGGGACCACCACTGTTGCTATTGTTCAGGGGGAGCAACCATCAGCTCAAGTTATACCAAATGCAGGACAAGCTCCTCCTATCAATGAAGAAAAAGCTCTGGTTGTTCATACCTCAGAGGAAAAGAGTTCAGAAGAAGATACTTCAGGAAAGAAAGAAACTAATGATGAACCTCCAACCAAGAAACTGAAGTTCCTAATTCCACCATCATCAATTCCATCACCAACTCCTCTGAAGTCTACATGCCTGAACAACCTAATGTCACTGGAATGCTATCAAATGATCTGGATCAATACACTGAACATCTCTCCAAGACCACATCATCCATCTTCTCTCCTACTCCTCTAAGAGAGCCAACTCCTCCTATAGATGAATCTAAAGGGAAAGGTATTGCTACTGAAGAGCCACTAAAGGATATCATACCTTTCATTGAAGAAAGAGGCTCAGTTCCTAACATATCAAGTCTCAAGTCCTTTATCACTCCAGAGGGACCACTGAGTCAGAAGAAAATCATTGCTCAACAAATGGAGATGAAAAGATTAGCTGATCTGAAGGCTAAGAAAGCGAAGTCTGAGAAGCTTCTGAAGAAAATCTTAAACCCTTCTACAATTAGGGCTCAGACTCAGAAGATGGCTAAACATGAGGCTAAGAGACAAAAGATGCTTGATGAATACAACTATCAGATCTCCTTCAGAGCTAATCAACTGCCAATCACAAAGATCAACTATGTTGTCAATCCAAATAAGGAAGCAACCATGAATATCACCAGAGGCGACAATCCTCTGAATCTCGTTGTCCACCCTAATTTCAGGCTAAAGACGCTGGGTTTCTGTGAATGGCTTGAAGTTCATGCCCTGTGAATCCAAAAAATCTAGGAAATCAAACGATATGCTTTTGCAGAGTCTAAGAGCAAAATTCTAGTGGGTCATAAACCAGGCAAAGAAGCTAGGACTTCCTCCACCTCCAGCACTTGCAACCTTTGGAATAACAGCTGAAGACAAGAAAAGGAAAAGGATAGAGATTCTATAAGAGGTCTTTGTGAAAGAAAATATAGTGGTTGATGGAATGCATAGGAACCTGGTTTCTCCCCTAAGGATTGAAGGCAGACAAGGGCTTGTCATCAGGGAACCTGAGTCAGTGATTTTCTTCTATAATGGGAATTTAGACTTGGTCTTTCAAAGAGAAGAAGAATTCTATCTGGCCACCATAGCTTAATTAATCAGACCACTGAGGTCCATTCAAAGGGATACTCTAGAGGCTAAGAAAATGTTCACAAAATTAGAGCTGACAATAGAGGCTAGGGATGATGCTGTTCAGGCTAGAGATATTGTAAAAGATAACTTAGATGACTTGGGCCAACATGTGTAATGAATTAATGAAGTTATTTTTATCTATTCTTTGTTTAATTATGTGTAAGAAGAAGCTGTGTCTCACTTACATTAATTTAATTACTTAGCATAATTTATATTCAAATATGAGGAGATTGTTGGGCCAATTCAGTGCCCAATGATCGATGCCTATATTTAAACAGAAATTAGGCTAAGTATTGAAGAACCTCTGAGTGGTGGACTCAGAGGTAATGAAAGAACCTCTGAGTGGTGGACTCAGAGGTAATGAAAGGACTCTCTGAGTGCAAAGCCTTAGAGAGCAACATCAGACGTTTTCAAGTCAAAGACATCGTCAAAGAAGACAAAGATTACTTGAAGACATACTCGTCAGTTGAGATGGATATTAGCTGGTATGTAGAAAAAATACATTGAGGTTCTAAGGAGAGTCAAATGTGGCAATACTCTGACTATCCTATTACCCTTTGAAGAAGAACGAGCTAAGCTTAAGCTGTTCTCTGAAGTCTAGGTAGGAAACTCAATATCTCTTAAAGGCACAACAAAAGATGATTTGAGTTGTCTATACCAAGTACGAAGTTGGTAAAAGTAGTGAACAGTTGGCAGAACTGTTCACTAAAGTATGGGCAAGTAGTTTCTAAGATTAGACGTGAATTAAATACCTCGTACATCCTCCACTAGATCCTTGACATGTTGCAACTACCCCCACTAAGGATGCAACCTCGTATTAGTATAAATAGAGAATGTTGTAAGGAGTAAATGCCATCGCTTTTATTGTTGTTGTTATTATATGCATTTACTCCTTTGTCGAACTTAACAGTAGACCTCTGATCCTATCAGCTGGCTATATAAGTTCGCTTGTAAACTTGATACTCTATCAAGTTTACTTGTTCAAAGGGAGATCATACATTGTCATTCAACTTGTGCGATCAATAGCACATTGTAATACTTTGATTCTTAATCACGATGGGAAAAGTTTTTACTTTATGTTATTGTCTTTTGATATGTGTGTTATATTACTGTGTGTCGTGTTAAGTGAGACTTTCAGTAAGTCTCAAACTGCTAAAAAGACAAACTTGCGTTTTAAAAAAGCATATCTCTAGCAGCTGCTTATTCAAATCACGTTTTGGGGAGAGTAAAACGCAGAAAAATGATTTTCAAGTTGTATTTTTCAAGTTGTATTCGCTCTGATAAGCGTGTATTGTAAAAAAAAATGGTTTACTTTCTTTTAATGACCAAAATTTGAACGTGTGTCAAGAAAGAGCTCATCAGACTTCTGAAATCTGCATATTATGTTATACACTAAAAAGGAAAATAAAATAGTGTACGTTAGAAGCGTGAAGGGAGCAGTAGTCCACACTATCACAAGATTGGCAAATTCTAAATACATGTTAATTTTGAAAAGCACCTATAAAGTAAACTTTGGATGATCTTCTTTTCTTTTATTAGATGTAAGTTTTTTTTGATAAAGAATTTTCATTCTTATGCTTTGAACATCTTAAATGAATCTGTTAGGATTATGAAAAAGACTCGGTCACCCCCGTGTATCGTTTAGCATAGCATAGCTCGTAGTTAGAAAGTAAGCGTATGGCTCTCTGGTATTTAGGTCCCGGGTTTCTTTTACCTCCAAGTGTAAGCCAATACCAAAGCCCATAGAGCTTACAAACACTGTATACTAAACCCTTTTCCGCCATGGGAAGGGGTGGGTTGTTCATTTTTATCATAAAGCTTGCATTTGGTTTTTCTCTCACTAGAAATACTTTACTTTCTCTCTCTAGATAATTTGCCAACCCAATCATTCTTGCTTATGTTATGATATCAAATATCATTCAATTGGTATCAGAGCCCATGGGATGATTAGCTAGACTGTGTGTGCGTTTCCTTGGTTAGTTTAGATCAAAAGTTTAGGTTTTTGAAAGGTTTATGGTCTTATTTTTGTCGCACTCTTTCGAATTTTCTGTTTGCTGATGTTAAATGTTAGTGTTTTCTGTAGTTGTTATAACCTTATTGGACAGTTCGTGCATAAAGACAATCCAAGCCAAAAACGTTCAATAAAGGGTGATTTTTGGTTGTTTTTAGGTGATAAAATGTTCGTATGTTCTTATTGCTTTTAACCTTTCTAAGAACATTTCTTCGTTGCGTTTTGATAAATAGTACTGCGTTTTGTCAGAGGAAAGTACACTGCATTTTGTCGTTTTGTGAAGTACAACAGACTGCGTTTTGATTCATTGCGTTTTGAAGAAAGAGACTGCGTTTTGAGGCATTGCGTTTTGAAGAAAAGAGACTGCGTTTTGAGTCACTGCGTTTTGAGGCATTGCGTTTTGAAGAAAAAGACTGTGTTTTGAGTCACTGCGTTTTGGATCATTGCGTTTTGACTGCAGGGTTGGTTTTGATGACAATAGTGTTTCGTTTTTTTGAATAAGGGCACTTATCTGCCTATTTTTTATTTGTTGCGTTTTGTCCAAATCTCAAGGTTGCGCTTTGATCAAATCACAGGCGGCGTTTTTCTAGCTTCAGTTTTTCACTGCGTTTTTGCTTAAGTTTCATTATCATTCATTAAGTTAATCTTATTTCAACTATCCATAATTCTCAATCTATTCAACTTATCTCCTTATCCAACAAACAATCCATTACTTTTAACTTACCATATCAATAATCATTGATCGGGTTCATTATTAATATCTCAAGAATCATATGGCTTAATCTATTCAAGAGGATATCCCAATTTGCCTAGTTCCGATACTCCGACAAACACTATGCTTGATTAGACTGACTTTGCGTCATGGCTACAACGTATTTTCGATTGTCTATCGGGCGTAAGGAGAATGGGGGTAAACTTTTTAAAAGTCAATGATGAAAGGACCATTTCGAGATGGGGATCCCACGCGAGGTAATTGTTGCTAGAGGAACTGAGGTCACTCAATCGAGGTCTGAACGACCTGAGTCTATTCGGATCTGTCACAGGTTATGAGAAGCGATAGTACAATGCAGACATATCGGGCAACAAACATCATACTTCAAGGTTTTACCAAAAGATATCTAATTCACTTATTAATCATTACACTGATGCAAAGGACATATGGGACAATGTGAAGATGCTTTTGGAAGGATCGGAATTAACAAAGAAGACCGTGAATCACAACTGTATGATGGACTTTGAACACTTTCGTCAAAACAAAGGCGGACACATTCAACTGAATACTTTGTAGGTTTGCCAAGATCAATTAATGACTATGCGGAACATCAAGTATGACAATGTCAAAAAATTCAGTTGAACTCAAAGTTTCGTGAATAACATGTTGCCTGAATGGGGTAGATTTGTTACAGTTGTGAAACTTAACAAAGGCTTAAAGGATTCAAACTTTGATCAACTATATGCTTATTTGAAGCAACACGATCCGGCACATTGTTTTTTTTGGGCCTAAAAACGATTATAAGATGATGTTGGAACTGTCTCAACAAACAGCAGTTGACCCTCTTGCCTTGATGTCCATCCAATGTTTCAACCTCAACATTATATGCACAATAATCAACAAATTCCATCCGACCACCATATTCATCAACCACCTCTGTGACACCTCACATATCTGAATTGGGACTTTCTCCCAATTGATCAACCTCATCGAGAAACCTAACAAACACACTTGCACTAACTCATCCAGTTTATACAGATACCTTCCTTCCTCAAACAAACAATCAACTCAGAAACTTATCATACCCAAGGAATCAGATATAGTACAAGACGACAGGGTTGTTTTTCAGAATATTCAAGGTTGACAGAACAGTAGGACTGGAAGAATTAATGCAATGGGGTACAAGTGCAGCTGGTTATGGGGGACACAGAACACGAGTGGGGAGTGCTAATCCAGGTCAAGCTAGTAGGTTAAGTGCTACAACTGCAACGGGATATGCAACATAGCAAGGAACACTGCACTCAACCTAAGCAGTCACAGAACTAATCCCGAATACTTAAAAAGACAAGATGTTCTGATGCGTAAGCTCAAGAGAATTAGGGTTATTAGTCTTGGATTGATAGCAGTTGTTGTTCCTAGCTGGTGGACAGGACATTGCTATTGATGAAGAGGTGGTATGAGCAACAACCGGTTCATGACTTAGCTCTCAATGTGGATCATGTTTTTCAAGCTGATGATTGTGATGATTACAAGATTTTTTTTCTTTGACGTTGATGATGGCTCCCATGGGCACAAAAACTAGTTCATGTGCATAATCTATCATCGCCAGATCCATTGTGTGATGAAGCGGTGTCCGTCTTTGATTCGCGAAATCTTATCTGACGGTACAAGACCTTGATCACTTCATTTTAGGATGTATTTGTGAACATCCATGAAGAACACGAGATGCAGGAGATGTACAACCAAGTACGTTGTTGGCTCACATGTGATTATACGAGGTGATAGTAATTATGACTCCATATGACCGTATGTAATGGACAACGCTTAGTGCCAGTTGTATAAAACAATTGCATCTACGTGTTCCATAATGATATGTACCGTGATGATAGATAATGATTTGCATGAGCCTTAAAAGACAAATCTGTCTTTTTAATAGCACCAACATATACGGTAGCTGATAATTCATTAAATGCTAAAACTTGCAATATACAAGAACAAGTTGAACTGTATTGAAAGACGTGCAGGTTTGACATTTAACAGATAAGAGAACAAAAGATTTGAATTGAGCACTGTGAATAGTTATTATGTGACCGTCAATATTATGGTAGAGAATTTGAAAAAGGAACTTTCATTCGTAAATTGCAAACTTGCCTCTTTACCAACATAAAAGGTTAAATGGTAGGATGATGTTACATCTTTGAAATAGGATTTTAATCAAAAAGAAAATAAATACCTTGAAGAATTTTTAGACTTAAATTCTTTAAAGATAAGGTCAGAGGATAAAAAAATTTTTCAACAAGGCCAGTCTATTCTAAACTATTCACATGATGTGTAAACTATGTATTATTTTTGATGAAAGTGAATAGGTAGCTCATTAGCTACAAGAAAACCCCCTTTGTCTACATCGTGCAAGGCAAGTTCAGCCCTGCCTTGTATAGTGGTCTGTAATTGTCACACTAATCATGCACCCGGCCCCGTTTTAGGTAGTGGAGACACAGGGAGGAGACCATAGAACTTACTGAAATTTCTAGGAAGAAAATGCTCATTGAAAAATGAAAATCTAATGAATGATGTGGATTATTAAGTCTTATATAAAACCGCCTTAATTACTCGAAAGAGAATTTTTTAGCGGACTTCACACCACAGAAACAATGACCCGAAACAAATATTTTGGTACTCAAAGATATTGTTAAAGATGAATAGCTAAAGCTCTCAAAGAGCAGAACACCAGGACCAATCAACAGCGTTGACTGTATATCCTCCTAATACACCTACAACGCTTGTACCCCAGAGTGCTTCCAATCATAAGTCAAGTGAAAATTAATTTTTTACACTTAGACAACTTTTTTTGAATTTGAGGTAAAGGGAAAAACAATGTAAAAAGAGGAATCACCACCAACTGAGATCACTGAAGGGGTAAAGGGGTTTTGAACAATACAAAGACTATGTTACCTCACGGAGGTCATTCCTATGTTTCGATACTATTCAAGAACATTTTGAGGGCTTTCATATAGCTCTTCTAACAAAGAAGTTAAAGAAATGAAGTGATGCCTTGGATTGAGTTGGAATTGAACTTGACCAAAAGTTATTGGTGATTGGAATACATGATGAGGATGAACGGAAAAAACCTTCTATAATTGATCAATGATTATATAAATCGCTGATGGGTTTGTCTAAAGAAGTGTTTTATGTTGCTCGGAATTTGTGCTTAATTATCTAGATTTATGAAATGCTAAAAGGCTCATTAATGTTGTCAAAGCCTGTTGTCTGGATTTGAAGCAGAAGGCTTACATAATTTACGTGATATTATAATAAGGATAATTATAACGAAACTTTTAAACCGGGGGGTTTTCAAATATTGTAGGTAAATCACCTAAAACTTACAGTTAAAAGTATCAAAAACCTTAAAGATAGTTTTCAGAACTAAAATGTCTTCTTCCGTTATGATACTACTGATTCTTAACTCCATTTTTGTTATCGGTCAAATGAATAGCTTCACTTCAAGGAAAGACCAACGTCATCCAAAAGTTGAAATGAAAATGCAAATTTCGATCTTAAGGAGGACCCGTAAAGTGAAACTAGACCGAACACTTGATTTTAGGGCCCGAGGCTTTTAGATCTCACAATTAACTGAAAAGGTTTAATGGTTATTCAAGAAAACTAATGAGACTTTTAGGGGAAGGAAGAAAATGCAATAAGATTAAGTATCACTACAAGGAATTGTATGTATTCGATCTAAGATTAGCGTGCTAAGCTTACAAAACAGATAAACTGCCCTCTAAAATAAATGAAAATGAGGATTCTAAAGGTCCAAACTACAGAATACGGTCTTATGTAGTCATCTACTAATCAGGTTAAACCAAATGTACTTGCACACCCCCCCCCACACCACCCCCCCCCCCCCCCCCCCCCCCCCACCCCCCCCCCACCCCCCCCCCCCACCCAGGAGTCCCCCCCCCCCCCCCACCCCCCCAACCCCCCCCCCCCCCCCCCCGCCCCCCCCCCCCCCCCCCCCCCACCATTACCACACAACCCCCCCACCCCCCCCCCCCACCCCCCCCCCCCACCCCCCCCCCCCCCTCCCTCACCCCCCCCCCCCCCCAACACCACCCCCCCCCCCAGCCCCACCCCCCCCCACCCCCCCCCCCCCCACCCCCCCGCCCCCCACCCTCCCCCCCCCCCCCCCCCCCCAACCCCCCCCCCCCCCCCCCCCCCCCCCCCCCCCCCCCCCTCCCCCCCACCCCCCCCCCCCCCCCCCCCCACCCCCCCGCCCCCCCCCCACCCGACCCCACACCCCCCCCCCCCCCCCGCTCCCCCACCCCCCCCCACCCCCCCCCCCCCCCCCACCCCCCCCCCCCCCCCCCCCCCCCCCCCACCCCACCCCCCCCCAATACCCCCCCCCCCCCCCCCCCCCCCCCCACCCCCCCACCCCCTCCCCCCCCCCCCCCCCCACCCCCCCCCCCCCCACCCCCCCCCCCCCCCCCCCCCCACCCCCCCCACCCCCCCCCCCCCCCCCCCCCCCCCCTCCACCACCCCCCCCCCCCCCCCCCCCCCCCACCACCCCCCCACCCCCCCCCACCCCACCACCCCCCCCCCCCACCCCCCCCCCCACCCTCTCCACCCCCCACTCCACCCCCCCACCCCCCCCCCCAGGCCCCCCCCCCCCAGCACCCCCCCCCCCCCCCCCTCCCCCCCCCCCCCCCCCCCCCCCCCCCCCCCACCCCCAACCCCCCCCCCCCCCCCCTCCCCCCCCCACCCCCCCCCCCCCCCCACCACCCCCCCCCCCCCCCCCCCCCCTTCCCCCCACCCCCCCCCCCCACCCCCCGTCAGCCACCCCCCCCCCAACCACCCCCCCTCCAGGCCACCCCACCAACCCACCCCCCCCCACCCACCCCACCACCCCCCCCCCCCCAGGAAAGGTATGCTATTGGATGGTTGAACCTATTCCCACTCGCCAATAGGAACCAATAGGGGAAGTTCATCTACATTATCTAAGGCATCTTAAGGAACGTGTAGTTACACTTCGCGTAATAGTAGAAGAAGCCACAGTTGAGAGAGGCCTTGTTGATAGATCACTTTGGCATCTGCTTTGCCGTTACTAAGCATATTCAGGAACTATTCGAAAATATATGTTGGGCACCGTCCAAAGGTCTTCAAATCAACAAGATATGAAAGCATGCACACACCCCTAGGAAAAGCAAGTTACCTTTGAGGACAAAATTGCAACATCACAGTTAGTTGCAACATCAAATAGTACTACACACACATGTAGAGCCAATGCACACTCAAAAGTCTAATGTCCCTGTGCCTCCTTCTACAGGAGTAAATAGTTGTACTGATGCTAGCGGATCTCAGCCTAGGAGCATACTCAAGAAAAATAGGATCCCACCAGCTAAGAGTGATAGCATGAAGAAAGTAGAAGAACACCCTAGGACAATTAGATCTAGTCTTAAAACCACGAATCGTGTTGATTCTAGTATCAGCTCTAAGCGTACTGTAATTAATTCAAATTCTCATTCTGTGTGCCAAACATGTAACAAATGTTTATTTTCGGCTAATCATGATATGTGTGTGGTTACTTATTTGCACTCTGTGAATGCATCCCCCAATGTTAAAAATGATGTGCATCATATTAAGCAAGTTTGGAAACCTAAGCAAGTTACACAAGTGTGGAAACCTAAACATATCAAACAAATTTGGAAACCAACTGGCAAAACACTTAACAATGTTGGTTATCAATGGAGACCCACAGGAAGAACATTCACCCTAAGTGATCAGTGCCCTTTAACTAGGTTCACTAAACTTACAGGAATGTCAGCCATTGCTTGTGCTAACCAATCGGAACCCAACCAACATTGGGGATCCAATTTTCCAAACTCTCCATCTTCGTCTGTTTTCAAATGCAGGTCGTACAAATCGTCCTTTGGTATTTGGACTCAGGCTGTTCAAAACATATGACGGGGGATCGCTCAAGGCTCATGAATTTCGTGAAAAAGTTTATCGGGACAGTTAGATTCGGGAATGATCACTTTGGTGCTATTATGGGTTATGGAGATTATGTCATTGGTGATAGTGTAATCTCCCGGGTATACTACGTGGAAGGACTGGGGCATAATTTGTTTTTTGTCGGTCAATTTTGTAATTCGAATTTGGAAGTTGCATTCAGAAAGCATTCTTGTTATGTTCGAGATACAGATGGTGTTGAATTACTTAAAGGTTCACGTGGTTCTAATTTATACACCATTTCTGTTGAAGATATGATGAAGTCCTCTCCAATTTGCTTGCTATCCAAAGCCTCCAAGAATAAATCATGGTTATGGCATCGGCGGTTGAACCACTTGAACTTCGGTACCATCAATGATCTTGCAAGAAAAGACCTTGTCAGAGGCTTACCTAGATTGAAGTTTGAAAAAGATCATCTTTGTTCTGCGTGTCAATTAGGAAAGAGCAAAAAGCATACCCACAAACCTAAAACTGAAAACACCAATTTGGAAGTTCTAAACACCCTTCCTATGGATTTATGTGGACCGATGCGTGTGCAAACTATTAATGGGAAGAAATACATCTTGGTCATCGTTGATGATTATTCTCGGTTTACGTGGGTTAAGTTTTTTAGATCTAAAGATGAAACCCCTGAGGTTGTCATCAAATTTCTGAAGCAAATACAAGTCGATCTCAACAAAACTGTAAGATTCATCCGCACAAACAATGGCACAGAATTTGTCAACAAGACATTCTATGATTATTATGAAAGCGTTGGAATCTTTCATCAAAAGACAGTTCCAAGGACTCCATGGCAGAACGGCGTTGTCGAAAGACGGGACCGAACTCTTGTCGAGGCAGCTCGGACAATGCTAATCTTTTCCAAGGCACCAATGTTTCTTTGGGCTGAAGTTGTGGCTACTGCCTGTTACACCCAAAACCGATCCCTTATTCACACGCGTCACGACAAAACCCCATATGAGCTAGTGCACAATAAGAAGCCTGATCTCACATTTTTCCGGGTCTTTGGTGCTCTGTGTTACCCTACAAATGACAGCGAAGATCTTGGAAAACTACAACCAATGGCTGATATTGGAATTTTCGTTGGATATGCACCGAGCAGAAAAGGTTGCCAAATCTACAACAAACAAACCCGACAAATCATGGAAACTATTCACGTTCAATTCGATGAGCTGACTAAGCATATGGCTCCTGTACAATCCAGTCCAGGACCCGCACCTAACCTTTTGATGCCTGGACCTATCAGTTCAGGGCTCGTACCCAATCCTGCTCCTGCTATACCATATGTACCTCCTACCGATAAGGAATTGGAGTTGTTGTTCCAACCCATGTTTGATGAATATTTCAATCCACCGGGTAATCGTCAGGATCCTCCTACTAATGCAGTTCAAGACCAGGTCATCCCAACCGGTCCATCAGTATTTATATCCTTTGATCATGACGCACTATCGGGAAGCCCTTTATCATCACCATTGGATCATCATTCCTCTTCGGTACCTCATGGTGTAGCTGGTGAGCAATATGCAAAAGTTAATCCGTTTGCTGCTGCTGATCCTGAACCATTTGTTAATGTGTTCGCCCCAGATCTAACCTCTAAAGCTTCATCATCTGGGGAAATCATGATGCCAGAACCCAACCAATCCACTCAACCTCATGAACATATCCAGAAATAGAATGACTCTCATCCCCTTGATAATATTATTGGGAATCCCTCTCGACCGGTATCCACTCGGAAACAGCTTGCTACGGATGCTTTGTGGTGCTTTTACAATTATGTACTGTCCAAAGTCGAACCGAAAAACTTCAAATCTGTAGCTACTGAAGACTGCTAGTTTAAACTATGCAAGAAGAAATCCATGAATTTGAACGACTAGACGTATGGGAATTAGTACCACCTCCAGACAGTGCCATGATTATTGCTCTTAAGTGGATTTATAAGGTGAAACTTGACGAGTATGGTGATGTGTTGAAAAATAAGGCACGTCTTGTAGCAAAAGGATTTCGTCAAGAAGAGGGTCTAGATTTTGAAGAATCCTTCGCCCCGGTTGCTCGTCTTGAAGCGATCAGGATATTCATTGCCAATGACGCTAGTAAAAACATGACAGTTTATCAAATAGACGTGAAAACTGCATTCTTTAATGGCGAGCTCAAAGAAGAAGTCTATGTCTACCAACCAGAAGGCTTTGTTGACCAAAAACGTCCACATCATGTCTATCGTCTGAAGAAAGCACTTAATGGGTTAAAACAGGCTCCCCAGGCATGGTATGACACTTTGTCCAAGTTTCTTCTGGCTCAAGGATTCTCCAAGGGTGTCGTCGATCCAACCTTGTTCATTCGGAAAACACGCAAACACTCTCTTCATGTTCAAATATATGTTTATGATGGGTCAAATATCATTTTTCTTGGGCTTACAAATTTCTCAAAATCCTAAAGGCATTTTCATTAATCAATCTAAATATGCAAATGACATTTTAAAGAAATTTGATCTTCATAAAAGTGACCCTGTTGACACTCCTATGGTGGAACGAACAAAACTGGATGAGGACCTCTCAGGGACCCCTGTTGACCAGACCAAATATCGCAGCATGATTGGGTCCCTGATGTATCTCACAGCCAGTAGACCTGACCTCGTATTTGCTGTGTGCATGTGTGCTAGATATCAATCTAGGCCTACTAAAAAGCACCTTGAAGCAGTTAAACGGGTCTTTTGGTATCTCCAAGGAACCATCAATATGGGTCTTTGGTATCCGAAAGACATCGCCATGGCACTAACAACATAAGCAGACGCAGATCATGCAGGTTGTCAAGACACTCGCAGAAGTACATCTGGCAGTGCTCAGTTCCTTGGTGATAAGCTAGTCAGCTGGTCATCAAAGAAGCAAACTAGCATGTCCATCTCATCTATAGAGGCTGAATCTATCGCGATGTCTGGTTGTTGTGCCTAAATCCTATGGATGCGGTCTCAATTATAAGATTATGGCTTCGCTTACAATCGCATCCCTCTGTACTGTGACAACAAGAGTGCCATAGCTCTTTGCTGCAACAACGTTCAGCACTCCAGGTCTAAACACATCGACATCCGACATCATTTCATCAGAGAACAAGTGGAAAAAGGAGTGGTTGAGTTGTATTTCGTGAGGACAGAGTATCAACTGGCGGATATATTCACTAAGGCGCTGCCCAGAGAACGATTCGAATTCATTCTCCCAAGGCTTGGCATGAAGTGTATGAAGCCGGAGACACTCAAAAGTCTTCAGGATGATCAGGATGAGTAACGGATTGGCTTCAAGTATCCTATGTAAATATGTACATACTTAAACCCAAAAAGAAAAATACAAAAATATAAAACCATCAAAAATCCATAAAAATCAGAAAATAGAAAATGCCAAAAATAGTTTTCTTCAAGACATGTCTTCCGTTTATCGATAACATTTACGGTCCTAGAAATGTCATTCAATAATGACACGTATCTTTAAATGAAGCTCGAACGGAAGTTTAAACCTTTCAAAACATGTCTTAATGGCTTGTAGTTATTTCAGACTGCAACCCGCTTTTCAAAATGAGGAAAGCACGTCGCCAAAAAGACGACTGTTCCTAACAACGGGTGATTAAGTTCTCTCGGGCATGGATTACTTTATATCCTTGCAACCTCGATCTAATGTACGCTTCAGTGCATTATTTCTTGATTAAGAAGAGAAGTCTTCTTTTATCCTTATAATTTTCCGTCTATGATTCTTCAGAAAATTATTTGGATTTCACGTGGTGGTTTAATGTTGTCTTTTGAAAATCAATTGGACTTGGATTTTTCATAAAATTTGACACTCAATCAACGACTACAGCTCTTTAACTAGAAAATGGGTCATTGATTGAGGGGGAGAGTGGTTTTCAAATTTATGACGTTTAACGGACATTTGAACATATTGTATACATAACTGAGAAAAGTTTGGTTGCTAACGGGGCTATGGTTTAAGGGGGAGTTAAACTAATGTTGACTCTAAAAGGTTCAAATATGTCGATTATGTGCAAGTATAGGGTCGTAAATGCTATTTGCTAATTGTTCCCTAGACTTATTAATCATGAAGGACCAAATGTGTCACTTGTATATGTTATATCAAAAGAATAGAAAAGGTGAAAGAGAGGGACCATTTCTGCCAAATATTGAAAGATCAATTAGGTTTAAAAAAGGGCTAAATGCGTTTTGACTTAGTCAACAAATTCAAAACGTGGTCAAACCTTTCTCAAAACCTTTCATCTCTCTCGGCTGCGTTTTCACTAGATCCATAAAGTTTGTGTGTTTTTCGTGCCTAGGAATTTCGTGCTCTCGCATCATCAAAATCTTGGTTAGTGTTTCAAACTTTGTTTTGATAGCTGGGATATCATTAGTGTTTCAAACTTCTTAGATGTCCCATTCGCAAAAATAAGTTGACTTTTTAGTCAAAATTGGGTGCGTTTGATGTATAGAAAGGCTGTTAATTGGTGATATTGTGGTCAATATGCATAATGGATTAGATGTAATGAATAGATTAAGTCATAGATGCATTAAAATGAAAGGTTGAATCTGCGTTATAAGAGGTTCATGTTGCGTTTTGATAATGGTTCTTGATTGCGTTTTGAGTTCGTATTCATGTTGCGTTTTGGCTTAGAAATTTCTTGGTTGCGTTTTGGGGATTAGATCGTGATTGCGTTTTGAAGATTTGATTCTTGATTGCGTTTTGGTATTCCTGTCATGATTGCGTTTTGATGATATTATATGTGGTTGCGTTTTGCTTGCATGTTCTGTTGCGTTTTTGATTATATGATGCCAAACAGGTTCAAAACGCAATCGTTGCGTTTTGCTTAGAAGAAATTTTTAATATTAAAATATTGAAGCCCTTATTTTGAAATTTTCTAAAATGGTTGCGTTTTGGATATTGTTGAATATAATAATCACTGCGTTTTGATGGTTGTGTCTTGATGATGGCTGCGTTTTGATGGCTACATTTTGAGGATTGCATTTTTGACTTCACTGCATTTTGAAAATGGCTGCGTTTTGATACTTGCTTATAAATCATTCATTGCGTTTTAAATTTCTAAGTGTTGCTTGCCCATTATGTTTTGGTGTGATTGCTACTTGCTTGATTTAAATCTTGCATGTTGCTAGTGTAAAAGTGTTCACTGCGTTTTGTCTACCATTGATTGTAATATGCCATTGAATCTTGTGTTTAAATCGGTGTGGCTTGTCCTCTCTTTAATGAGTTAACATCCGTTGATTCAAGAGTTGACCAAACTCATTGATTAACATTATAGCATGATCTTAGAGTCCTTCTCTTGGATCGTGTGCATATGTGCTTAACTTTCGAGCATTAGCTCACATCTAACGATCCTTCTCTGCATGTTCGTTCTTCTGTGATTGTAACTGTGCAGAATCAATGGCTGATGCTGAACATGCACCCGCAATGGCACCACCTGTTCGTACAGATGAACAGATCATGCCACGCATACGTTGGGTGCCAATTGGGAAAAAGCAACTGCTATCTGAATGAAGAAAAATCTCAACCCAGCCCAATTTACAAGATTGCTGTGGATATTCTCAAGCAAACAAATTTCTTTAGAGCTTTTACAGCTTCATCAACAATACCGGCTATCTATATTCAACAATTCTGGGATACTATTTGCTTTGACAGTAAAGCCGGGAGCTATAAGTGTCAACTGGACGAGCAATGGTTTGATCTCACTAAAGACACACTCAGAGATGCTCTTCAGATCACGCCAGTCGACAACAACCGGGCCTTCTCTCCTCCTCCAACACCTGATACTCTTGTTGAATTTGTCAATAAGTTAGGGTATCCAAAGGAAGTCATACACTTGTCTAATGTCACAACTAATGACATGTTCCAACCATGGAGGGCACTCACAACCATTATCCATCTGTGCCTTACGGGAAAGACTTCTGGATTTGAAAGGCCAAGAGCCCCAGTGCTACAAATCCTTTGAGGTGTTGTCAATCGAGCTCACATCGACTATGCTGAAAGGATGTGGGAAGAATTTATTCAATCCATCCACACTTTCACAGAAGACAAAAGGAATTTGGCAAAACATACTCTAGGGAAGAAGAAAGCAACTCTTATCCTTATCCCGAGTATCAGGTTCACAAAGTTGATCATATTTCACCTGCAACGGCTGCACAACTTCCACCCAAGACCCGAGTCTCCACTCCATTTGCCTACAGAGGAACCTGTACTAGGTAATCTCAAGTTCAGTGCTAAGGGGACTAAGCGAGAAGTCTTTGGGATGACTATACCGAATGAACTCATTAATGATGTCATTTGAGGATCAGACTATTACGATGCTTGTCTGAAGAAAGTTGCAAAGCATCAAAGATATCTGGCGGGTGAAGAAGTGAGTGAACCTGAATCTCCTGCACCTAAAGCTGCAAAACCTACCAAACCGAAGTTAACCAAGCAAGCTAAACCGATCGATCCTAAAGCCACAACTAAGAAACCAAAACCTGCACCAGCCAAGCCTAGAGAGAAGAAACATAAGCCGGTGTCGGAATCGTTAGAGGCCCTACCACTAGCCAACCGAGCTAAGGCGAGGAAAGTGGTTAAGAAAAGAACTGTTAAGAGTTCTAAGCAGTTGGTAGATGAGTTCATTAACGAAGGGGTTCCTGCTGCTAAACACAGGCTTGAAGACACGGAGGAAGAGATTCTGCAAAAGGTTTTGGAAGAGAGCCTAACGGATGCTTACCCAACTCAAAGGGGTCCACTTCATCCTGTGGTTTTAAGGGAAACTGACACTGGGAAAATCCAACCACTACCAGAGGTGCCAGGAAAGGGGAAAGAGAAAGTAGGTGAGGAACAAGCGGCCCAAGTACTCCTCAACCTTCAGACTCCAAAGAAGAAGAGCCCGGCTGAACAATACATATTTCAGAGAGGTTCTCATGTACCAACTGAAACATTGGGTCGTGAAGACTCCACGTCCTTATATGCCGAACTAGGTTTATCGGGTAGTGACACGGACTCTGATGAGGCCACGCCTCCAGTGATCAGAAGCAGGACTCAAGATGAAGGCCAGGCTGGATCAGACCCTGGTAAACTAGATGAAGGCCAGGCTAGACCAAACCCTGATGATGTTGCTGAATCTCAACCTTTACCAACTCCTAGTGTTCTCGCTGGACCAAACCTTGAACACTCGGATGTTGAGATCACTGATGCCTCCAGTCAACCACAACCTGAGCATATGGATGAAGGGTTCACTGCCACGGCTTACCCTAACGTTCAGGAGAACCTAAAGCTGACAACTAATGAACAGGTGATTCCCGAGGAACCTGCAAGCTCTACATAGGGACGTTATCTTCTCTCCAACACCTAACCAATGACTTTAGCTATGGCGATCAATTCATTGATGATAAACCGTCGGAAGCCAATTATGAGAAAATGACAGCAAACACTGAGGCTGAATCAATGGTGTCCGTCACTATTCAGCAAGACACCTCTGTCATCCCTCCTATGACGTCACCGGTGATCGGTCCCGTGCCTAGACCCGATTCTCCCAATGTTCATTAGCCATTACTAACCACCACAACCACAACCTTAGCAACAACAACAACTCTTCCACTACCACCTCAACCATAACAAGGTCCGTCAGATCCCATCATCATCAAACGTATGGTGAACTTAAAGAGCTTATTGCGAATCTAGTGGAAGAAAATCAAGCTCTAGAAGAACGTTTAGATAAGCAGGGGAGCAGGATCAATAAGTTGGAAACTATGGACTTACCCAAAATGATCAGAGAGCAGACGGTGGAGTTTATTGATTCACAAGAGATTGACCGAAAGATTAATGAATCAGTTAAGGAGGTGGTTATCTCATCAGTAAAGCATGCAATGAGAGCTCCTCTTCGTGCTCGCTTCAAGGATCTCCCTACGTCTAACATGAAGGAAATTCTGCTCCAACGCATGTTGGAGGAGAACTATGACAAGGGACATGCTGTTCACCAAGTAGCATATGAAGCACTGCAGGACTCCATCCGTCGTGATGAATGTGAGGACTTCGATGTTGATAAGGCTCAGGAGGAAACTAAGAAGAAAAGTAAGCAAGATTCTCCAAAGACTCCGCCTGGGTCGCCACCTTCACCACCACCTCCTCCTCCACCACCGTCAGGCGCATCAGGGGCTTCTGGCACAACCGGAGCCTCCGATTCTGCTCAAGCTCCTCCTCCACCACCTCCGTCCTCATCCACTCATCAGGGAGGTCAGTCAACAAGCACCGCGGCCCCAAGTTCCTCAAAGACAGCTGCTTCAGCTGAATACTCTGCTTGGACAACGACTGACACCCGGATTAAGCCTTCAATTACAACGATTCCTGATGATCTTTATATGGATGATGAAACCACTGCAGATGAACAAGCATATTCTAGTGGTGAAGAGGTAGGACGTGATCATATTCCTACAGTCAACCTGAGGCAGAGTTGGTGGAAACCTCTCACTAAAGATCGACCTGCTTCTCCAGAACCTGCCTGGACCATACCGTCATCTGATTTGCCTGTACCAACTAACAACTGGGCCTCTACTCTGAAGACTACATATGTACCACCACCAGAGAACTCATTACTTGCTCAGACCGGTGATATCGCGACATTTATGGATTGGTATTGTAAACGACAAGGAATCTCTGAACTCACTCCTAAAGACCTGGAAGGCCCTGCATATGAAATTGTCAAAGCCTTTCATCCCGATGTAGTTCATCTCCAGTTCCAGATGGAAGAATGCCACAAGCTTCTCACCGATAAAGTGGATGATGCAATTCTAAAGTACAATGTTAGCAAGCCACTTCCACTTGGTGGTGAACCAGGTCATATTACCATCCAATCTGACTTCTTCTTCAACAAAGATCTGGAGTATCTTCGATACGGTCGCAAGATTGGCAGACCAGCCTTGTCTATCTCAAAGATGAAGGCGGCTTTCTATCCAGATGTCGGCTTAGAGCAACTGGTACCTGATCAGTTCTGGATTGAAGAGGAGTGCAAGTATGACATCGCTGCGATGTATGGAATCTCTCACTGGTGGTTTCAAAGACAACGATTCTACATTGACAGATTCTCTTCTGAAGGAGACCGCAGAGCCGTCCGAACTCACATGCGTATCTTAAGTGTCGTCCGAATCGAAGTCTTCTCAATGTATGGGTACAATTACATGAAGAAGATCATCCTTCGTCGAGCTGATCTCAAAGAATATGTCATCGCGGAAAGGGATTTCAAATATATGTACCCTAGTGACTTTGAAGATCTGTACTTGTTAAATCTTCAAGGTCACTTGAACCATCTTTCTCCCGATGACAAAAAGGTTCTCACTACTGCGGTCAACCTCTGGACAAGAAACTTGGTTATCCGACAACGTGTAGAAGACTTTCAGCTGGGGATTGAGAGTTACCAGACGCAGTTAAATCTCACCAAACCTCGATGGGATGCCACCGGATTTGAGTTCAAGCATGACTACACAGTCATAGACTCTCCAAGGGCAGTTACATTCAGAGACAAATACGAGGTGCAGATGATTATGCGGTTCAATGAGATCCACAAGTTCAGTGATGGTACTCTACAACAGATCGATGAAGCGTTGGACTACCGAGTCAAAGAGTTCAGAGTCAACAGGACAAATCCAGGGATGAATACAAGATTTTGGACGAAGAAAGACGTTGTCAGAAGCAAGGAGTTCATGTTCGCTATCCAGAAACGGCTAAAGACACGACGTATCTTCCAGAATCTAGAGAGCTTATTGGTGGACGATTCGAGAAAGGCGACTACCGTTTACAGAAGATAACGAATGAGGGGTAGTAATCTTATATGTTTTTAGTAATATGGTACATTATTAATGTAGTAACTAAAACTGACCTTAGGCTTGTAATTTTATGTAACTATATGTTACATATTCGGGATTAATCTAAACCTGTCACACTTTCTTCCCAAATTTTCCTAACTTAAATCAATTGAGACCTAAAATCTTAATGAATTTGAATTTTTGCCGGTGGGAGAAAATGTGATTTTAATATGAAAATCGATATAATAATGTGATCTTTTAACTCAAGTTTAGCCCCCCTTTTCCCCCCCCTCAATATGTTCTAAACCTTATCGAATATCGATGCACAAATTAAGGGGACGAATGTATATGCTGTCTATCGTGAAAAATACCATAAACCGACCATGTAATGAACTTATCAGAGTTATAAGGATGGTAAGGTTAGTACTCGGTTCCCACGACCTGCCATAAACGTAAAAAAAGATCTACCCAGGACAACTCACTAAGTTAGTGTAAGAAGTCCTTAGGTATGATTACAAAAGAGTTATGTGAGTAAAAGGGAAGAGTGCGGACTAGATAGAGCTATACTAGGAATAAACCTAACCAGGTACTAGTAATGAAGTCTCGGTAGCACTGAAGGGGTTGAAGAATGAAAAAGACATTTTAATATAAGGTGAAAAGAAAGCAACCCTCCTAAACATTAGGCAGAAACCGGGTCCAACATAAGCTGTCAGAATCCAACATGATTGATTGCTGATCTTGAAGACAAGTATCATGGACCCGAATGATACGCTGGCACAACCCTCCCTAGCTACTCAAGATCCCTCAAAGGATTCTTGTTTCATTTCTCACGGAGATCAATACATTTCTATCGTCTCTCTCACTCCGAGTTAGATGATATTGAAAAGGTGGCAGTCTGCTCCAGCCTCCGACTACTAAAAACCAAAAATGCACTATTGAGTCTAGAGCCATGAGATCATCCACAAATCTCGTTAGGACACTAATACAAACTATGCTTGTTATTCACACACTGTGACAACAAGTAAAGATCTTAAGAGTCCTACGCATTATCCTCGTGGTATTGCCAGAACATCCGAGTGATACGAAAGTACTCACAATGAAGATGGAAATCCTTCTAGAGCCAACATCAAACAAGCTCTTGGTAGGTGACATGTGAGATCCACTATGGATTAAACTTGTGACAAATGGAAAGCAACGATGGAGCGATTCTTTATGAATCAAACTTGTTCCAGGCAGTGAATTGACGAATAGCTTTTGAAAAACCTTTCGATGTGCTCAACAACTGATTTCCTAGCACATTGACTGTGTATATCTTTCAAAACAAATGTGTTTCTGATGAAATTTGATTTTGTGCTATAAAACACTATCGATGTGTCACAAAAATACTTTCTCAAGTAACACGTCGATTGATTTTCAAATCAATTTTTATCTTTTAATCGGTAAGACAGTAACTAACTGATTCACTCTTATCATGCTGTCTGCTTTGAGACGTTCCGATAAAGAGAACAGGCAAGTATGGTGATTCTGATGGCTATACATTTGATGATCCAATACTTACACTAGAAATCCTGTCAAGGAGATTCCTCTTAAGATGAATCTACCTGATCACAGGTCGGTCCTCACGGATTCGGAGGTTAATCCAACCAGACTCAGGCGAATGACAAAGCCATATTCGCCCACAAGCTTTATTGCTAACTGTTTTATTACAGGATCAAGCAAAGATGGAGATGGAAATACCTAGTTCCAGTGGAGTCAATTCACCACCCAATGCTCACGCTTAATGTTTCCAAGTAAAGACATCATGACAACTGAATAACCTACAACACAGCTTCCGCAACTCTGAGAAGTAGTATCATGATCAAGAAAAGTGTGAGCATGCGGGTCCGAAGGTCACAACATCACATGAAGGCAACACTTCACAACAAGGATGATTAAGAGATTTACTGTGGCTGATGATCTCAAAGAAAGCTCGAAGATCACACAAGTCTAAGGAACAAAGTTCAAGGATCACTACATAGTGTACAATGATCTCAAAGAATGAAGAATCAAAGACTACGAGCTACTGACAGAAGGTCGAAGAACTAGAATGCTATTATTCAAATTGTATTTTATGGGGTGACCTCCCTTAGGGGGAGATTGTTAGGATTATGAAAAAGACTCGGTCACCCCCGTGTATTGTTTAGTATAGCAAAGCTCGTAGTTAGAAAGTAAGCGTATGACTAATAGTATTGGGCCGGGCCTTTAGCCCACTTGTAAGCCCATACTCAAGCCCATTGGGGCATAAACACTCATGTATATAAACCCCTTTCCAGCCATGGGAAGGGGTTGGTGGTTCATTTTATCATAAAGCTTTCATTTGGTTTTTCTCTCACTAGAAACCTCACTTTCTCTCTCTAGATAATTAGCCAACCCAATCATCCATGCTTGTGTTATGATATCCAATATACTACAATTGGTATCAGAGCCCATGGGATGATTAGCTAGATTGTGTGTGCGTTTCCTTGGTTAGTTTAGATCAAAAGTTTGGTTTTTGAAGGTTTATGGTCTTATTCTTGACACTCTTTGATTCTCATGTTTGTGATGTTAAAGTTAGTGTTTTTATAGTTATTATAACCTTCTAGGACCAAGTTGTGCAAAAGAAACCAAGTAAAAACGTTCAAAAGGGTGATTTTTAGGTGTTTTTAGGTGAAAAAGTTCGTATTTTCTTCGTTGCGTTTTGACCTTCTGAGACATTCTTCGTTGCGTTTTGGTGAAGAAAGTACATTGCGTTTTGTCGTTTTGTATAGTACTATTGTACTGCGTTTTGTCTTATTAGAGGTTGCGTTTTGGTCGTTGCGTTTTGACCTTGAGGTTGCGTTTTGGTGATTGCGTTTTGACTGCAGGTTGCGTTTTGAAGACTTTCGTTGCGTTTTGACTAGGGGAGACTCTGCCCAATTTTTTAATTGGTTGCGTTTTGATCAAGTCTCAAGATTTCATTGCGTTTTGATCAAGTCTCAAGAGTTCATTGCGTTTTGATCAAATCTCAAGATTCTTCATTGCGTTTTGACAATTCTTCACTGCGTTTTGACTCATATTTCTCATTGCCTTTTGACAAAACTTCACTGCATTTTGACAAGACGTCACTGCCTTTTGCCTAAGTTTCACTATCGACTTTAAGTTAACTTGTTTCAACCAAACCAAATCACAATCAAACAACATATCACCTAATCCAACAAACAATCATCACCTTTAACATACAATCACTAATCATTGATCGATCAACTTAATCATATCACAAGTAATCACTATGGCTAATCTTTCAGAGGACATCCAATGTGCCGGTTCCGATACCCGACCACCTATGCTTGATAAGACTGACTTTGCTCAACGTGTTTCGTGTTTTGTCTGGTTTTTCTCATTTTTCTTGTGATTTTTGCAATATACGTACCTACACATTCACAAACAACAAAACAAGCAATATACAAGCATAATTTGCACAATTTTAATCATTTAAGGGCCATTATTGGTATAAAAAGGATATGTGATTTCTCTTATATCAGTAACTAAGAACTCTAGAGAATAGCTCATGTACCAAACGGCCTCGAACATCAAATAACCGCCTCCAAGCTCGGCTAGTAAACACACTCTGTCCCTGAGCATCCTGTGCTCCATCAGCATCCTATCGCTCAACCTCTCAGCCATCAAACCAGTCAATCCCCCAAAATTGAAAACCTGTACCCTATGTACTCCTTTCCCGTATAGAGATGGCAAAAGCACCCGAAACCGATAGGGAAAACCGAAACCTGAACCGGTTGGGTCGAGTTCGAGGGAGGGTTGGTGGGTTTGGATGCGGGTTTGGGTATTGATAAATTTTTTTGGTCGGGTACGGGTTTGGTGACGGGTTCTAGTAATACCCGCCCCGGTTACCCGTACCCGTACCCATACCCGTTTACCCGAATTTATACCCGCTTTATTACTATTATGATTAATTAGAGTACATATATATTATATATAATTTCTTCTATTGTATTTTTCATATAAGCATATCTATTATCTAACACATTTGGATGTGGTACATAAATTATTCGAAAGCGTTAAATCGTTTGATACGGTATTTGTTTATACTAACATTTTTAAAATTTTTTAACTATATTTAGGATGATTTGCTTTATTTGTGGGTGGGTTTTTAGTGTGACTTGAATCTTGTTAAACTGATTTTTGTCCATAAAAATATTCAATGGGGGATCCCGTACCATAGGGGAAACTCCGAAAAAAACGGATGGATATAATAACGGGTACCCACAGGTAATAGGGGGCAGGTAACAGGATGTGAATATTATAAACGGACGGAACGGTAAACAAAACCCGACACAAACCCTACCCGTTGCCATCCCTACTCCCGTATATCCTCTCCAACCTCTCCTCAAAATTAGCAATATCAACGTTAGTGTACTATAGACCCTCAAACCTAAGGTACTGATGTCTTTGATCTCTAGGTGGGAGAGCCATATCTACAAAATCAAACTGAATTAGTTCATAGAAAGATTTATTTTTCTGATCTTGGGACAAATACGGCTATTAAGAAGTGAATACACCGTATAGATCATAAATGGGTACACCATATCCATAAGGTATCCAATACGGAGTTTTGGGAGTTTTAGTCTTGATACGCCGTATAGAGGCAACTCAATACGGCGTATAGGGAATACGGTGTATTTAGTTTAAGACACAAGGGCTGAAAAATTATTATACGGCGTATGGGAAATCAATCGCCGTATAATTTTACAGGCTTATTTTTTAAAAGCTTATACGTCGTATCCAGATGATGGATACATCGATTGGTTTAATATTTTTGGTAAAACACTCATACGCCGTATTTTTATTTCGTGATACGCCTAATGATTATCCAGTTAAAAAGAAATGGTTTCACATTACAAACCGCGTTTTGCGACCATTTACAAAGAATAACAAACTACTCAATTGCTGGGGACAAATGGATACAAGCATGGTGTTCTATGGCACAAAAGTCTCCCTAAACCATAATCTAAACCCTAACCCTAATTTTAATTGGATTCGAAAAAGGAAAAAGAAAAGGGAGAGATTCGAGTTTATTACCTTCTAGTAGGAATTGAAAGATAGACTAAATATAAGCAGTTAAAAATAATTGGTTCCAAGATTTTGATTTTGGTGAAGAAATATAATGTGAGAGTAAAAGATTTGAGAAAAACGATCTGGCGTATCAGTAAGACTTTTATACCCCAAACTCGATACGCCGTATAGGTTTTTGTCCAATAACATCGTTTTGAGCAAAATTGTGACTATAGTACACCCAAGTTAAAAACAGTAGATACGACGTATAGGTGTTTACCTAATATATCGTATCCGTTCTTGGAGACCAATTTTTCCTAAATTTAACAAAGTAAAGAAAACGTACCTTGGCTTCCGCAACTTCCTAGTTTAAACATCATCCTTATAAAACCGCTTGGGGTCGAAGGGAATGCCAAATGGCACATAAAGATTTTTAATTATGAAAATCCAATGCTTTCCCCTTCGTGCAAATAATTCAAAGTCACTGAATATTTAATTTCCTTGCTAAAAATCACAGTTTTGAGAAATTTTGAGTCTTGATGTATCATGACCCTAGTTTTTCAAAAGCTTACATGACCCGTTGCATAAGCACAAACATTGGTATTTTTCTATCGGTAACGGTATGACAGATACATCCCCCATGGCTATTTGATATCGATTTTTTTTTATCATCATTGTCATCATCCGATTTTAAATCATTGGGATAGATTATGTTGAAAGGAAATAGATCATTAAAGTATAAAACGTTTTGTTCCTCTTCATCATATTCGGACAATGATGTTTCATCCTTTGAATTAAATTCATCGATATGTTGAGGATTTATGAAAGGTTCAGTTAAAAATCTTATTTAGACGTTAAAGCATCATTGTAAACAATGGCTGAAAATTCTTTCTCAAAATCTTTAAAGTAGTCTAAATCATCAAAATAGCTGACCGTAGGCTCGGGTGATGGAAACGAAGGCATATTGACTTTATCATTATCATTTTCCGAATCCGTTTTCAAATCGTCGACATAACTTATTTTATAGGAAAATGATTTTTTGTCATAAATCACTGTGTAACCTTCATCGTCGGATTCGTCAAATGATATTATAAAGTCAACTTTATTGTTGTTAATAGGACCTACAGTGGGTTCTACCTCAAGACGTAAACTGTCTTTAAAGGCTATAGCGAATTCAGTTTTAACAGAACAGAGGTAGTAATTTCAGGGGTCACCTACCAGAATTTCTACAATAAATAGCAGTTTCCCAGTATAAACACATAACCACGGCTGATTATCTATGTCTTTTCCTCAGAGCCTGATATACTCTTCCATGGTAATTTGGGTTCGTCCCATATTTTACCCCCCAGTGTATAAATTTTGCTAGAAAGAAAGTTGTCCAAATAGCCTTATTACGCTGTGTTCAGTAAACTTGAAATACGTCGTATTACACAAACCACAATAAGCAAACAAACTAATATAAAAAATTTTAGAGTATTTTTACACTACCCTAAGGGTTAGATAAATCTAATGTTAAAAACCAAAATATTAAATAAAAGTCAAGATTAAAATTTCACTCCCCGGCAGCGGTGCAAAAAACTTGATTGTGTAGTCGTGTAGGGTTTATTTTAGAGTATTCAAGTTTAAATTTAAATCATGCCGACTTACTTAAACAACAACTTTAACGGCAGTGTACCCGATCAGATTGAGTTATTACGAGGTAAGTAAGAGGTCGATCATAAGAGCGAGAACTAATCGTTTAATTTATCAATATTTGGTTTAACTAAACAAGTTATTTTTAAACTATGTTGAATTTATACTTATATTAAAAAGGATTGGGGTGGGGGGCACCAAATCTAAAACTTATGATAATCCTAATTCTAATGGATAAAGGGGGAGGAGGTTTCAGCCTGAGAGACTGGCACAAGTTTTGTGGTAACTTAGATCAATTTAAGACACAATAACACACGCAAGCAGACAAACAAAAGATAGAAGAGCGGTCTAGCCAAATATAAAAAAACTTTATTAACCATGATTAATCTAATTAAACGGTTGGGTTTGTTATTTAGTGCAATGAAACTTAGCACGAGGCCGGCAATAACATTCCAAAGATTTTTATGCGGGACTTTTTCCAAAAACCTAGACAATGAGAATCCTGTAACAATTAACGCAGCCGTATAAAGCATCCTATATGCTGATTATAATCAATCTTATTGTGATTCATTAATGAAGATCTTATTAAACCCTAGCTCATAGAGACTTTACCCACTTACTGCTTAATGGCAATTTATATTCTAGTAGTCCACTGTCCAAGTCCTTTACCCAAAAGAATCAGTTACGTATTAGTTGATCCTAGGTCACCTGCTAGTCCAACTTGTTCACATATCCCAAAGGTAAAGATAGGGCATTAATTGTGCTCCTATTGATCCAGATATATAAATCACAGTATGGAGAGTCATCCCGGCATCTAGATAACTTGATCGGTATCACTAGATCTAGTTGAATGTTAGGTCGCATACAAAAGCACGTAAACAAGTAAAAATTGATAAACATAAACAAACAATCAACGATAAATTAAGCATTCAATATAAACAAACTAAACATTTAAATCTTCATAATCCATGGATAATAACTTGTGCTCCCCCGAAGAATTTTAGCCAATATTTTAACTATTGTCCATATTATATTTTGAATTTTATAAGTTACGTGTAGTTTATACGTTTAACCGGGAAGTTATCCCATGATTATCTGAGAATCGTTACCAGAAGTGATCTGGGTTGCTAATTATCGTAGTCTTTCGACAGTTGTCGCGTTCTTACGTTTTGTGTTGATATTTGAAATTTCAGAATTTAATTACGTAAGTTATATCGTTTTTAAATTTTACGTAAGCCGTAACTAGTAATAGAAAATATATAGTCCTAAGTAAATATCTAACCTAGGATCCTAAATATTTAAATTTTGCTAATAGATGAAATTGGTCTCCTATTTCCCCCTTTCTAGCTCTTCTGCCCCCCCCCCTAATACCAAAGCACACTAAGTTTTGTTTCTAATATTCTTGCAAACAATGTCCCCTGAGGTAAACATTCCTAATGGTTTCTAATAAAGGCAACATTCATCCATTTTCATTATTTCATTCATAGTGGGATTAACAGCCATCATGAAGTATCTGCTCTAAAGTTGAATTACTTAACTAGCTAAGCAAAAGTTAGTGATGTTTCATTAACATTAATGAAAAAATATGCTAAGTAGTATAGTGCAGCCAGTATAAATTAGTACTATAAGCTTCTCTAGTTACTACTGTTTAGTAATATATAATTGCTGGCTAAGTATAAAGTTATACTGGTATTGTCAACAGTTACTACTGCTAGTATTATAATAGTAATTAGTGGGGTTTCAGGCATGTACCCAAGTTACTGTTGTTGTGTACTAAGGTTACTACAGCTAGGGGCTAATATAAATGCTGCAAGTACAAAAAGTACAACTACTCAAAGATTAAGACTGCTGAAAGAGTTTCTATTGTCAGGAGAGAATGGATAAAGACAGAAGAAAGGATAAAGATTGATTTGAGATCAAGATTACTTACGTGATAAGTATTAGTTATTTATAGAATAGATCATTGTTAGCCTTAATTATATTAAGTCAAACAAGAATGTTATCGGTCTTAGAAAGTCAAAATAGGTCTTGTATTGTAATAGGCTAGTCGGGTTCAACGGGCTTGGATTGTAATCTAATATTGTCCGTGTTTCGGGCTCAAAGCCCAAGTTATGCCAAGCCCGGCCCATTTTAGAAAGCCCAAGTGCCTTGGGTATAAATACCCCTTCACCACACTTGGTGAAGGGTGTTGGTTACTTTTTCACAAACTTGTAACTTCCCACTCTCTCTCTAATCTAACTTTCTTTCCTTGTTTCTCTCTCTAAGATTTCTTCTCATTTTCTAGCATCTTGGTATATTTATAGTTGTGTAATGGATTAAAATAGTGGGATAACATGTGGTATCAGAGCTAAAGGGGTGTTAGAGAATATTCTAAGTTTTAGGAATGTATTGTAAATCGACTAGGACTTCTTGGTGTATAAAAGGAGGTCTTAGGGCATAGAGTTTGATATCAAAATCTAGAAATCTTTTGTTTTGATATCGTTATTTTATGGGGGCATACGCTTCAAGTTTTTGGTAACCCTAATACTAAAATAGTATTCGTAATCGATTTTTAATAATAATAATTAAGCTTTTATTGTTTGAATATATTGTCATGTGTACTAGGTTTCACTAAAAATACTTCTAAATTAAAAATTAGATTCCGCATAATCTTTAATACACTTAAAAAGGTTACACATGTGTTGTGTTTTTGATTTATCTACTATAACTAAGCTTAAGGAATTCGATCTATTGAAGTGGGATCCAACAAGAGGTATCCTACAACTGGGACAACAAGTGGTATCAGAGCTTGTTGAGAAGCTGTGATCTAGAAGAATTTGTTTGTATACACAAGATCTTGCTAAGAAGATATGGATCAAGATTTTGTACACATGGTGGCTGCATCCAAAGTTCCCATGCTTAAACCGGGTGAGTTTGAGTTATGGAGGATGAGGATTGAACAATACATCCAGATGATAGACTATGCACTTTGGGAAGTCATAGAGAATGAAAACACTGCACCAAAAGCAACAGTTGTGGAGGGTGTTAAGAAAGTAATGCCTCCTACAACTGCTGAAGAGAAGGCTCAGAAAAGATTAGAGGTGAAAGCTAGAAGAACTTTAATGATGGGCATTCCTAATGAACATCAGTTAAAGTTTAACTCAATTAAGGATGCTAAGTTATTGATAGAAGCTGTAGAAAAGAGATTTGGTAGGAGTGCAGCTACAAAGAAGACCCAAAGGAATCTTTTAAAGCAACAATATGAAAATTTTGCTGCTCCAAGCTCAGAGATGCTTGATTAAACTTTTGATATGCTTCAAAAGCTTGTGAGTCAGTTGGAGCTTTTGGAAGAAACGATTT
>BQNB010039714.1:0-47889 GCA_026074375.1 Tanacetum coccineum | reverse complement strand
GAACAGGATGAGAACTTTTAGAGGCTTAATTTGTGATGTGAGACTGAGTGACATCCGGGACTAAAGGTTCAGTAATGGATCTTGAAACTTTATTATTGTTCCCTGATGGTACATCAGTGAGTTGAGTGATCATTCTGAACATTTTGTTCATGTGTCCCTTCAGTGTTGATTTGATCAGGAGGACCTTCATCATCCTCAGTGTGAGGTATTTCAGGCTCATTAGGAGAAATTACTTCAGGGACATGATTTTCTTGGGTAATTTCAGTGAGTGAACGTCCATGAGGAATGATGTAGTATAGGAAATCAGAATCTACTTGATATTGTCTAGATGGATCATCCTCTTGAGATTCATCAGGAGGATATCTAGAGGAATCATCAATTCCTATCTCATCTACTGAGGTATTGGTAAACCTGATGGCTTCCATACTTTCATCAAATGTTACATGATAAGTCTCCTCTATTTGTTGTCTTCTTGTGTTATAGACTCTGAAAGCCTTTGAGACAGAGGAATATCCTAAGAAATATCCATCATCAGCTTTAGCATCAAATTTGCCTAGATGATCCTTGTGGTTATGAATAAACACAGGGCATCCAAACACATGAAAGTAACTGATATCAGGAATTCTTTCCCTGAATATTTCATAGGAAGTTTTATCATGTCTTTTGACAATGATTGATCTATTTTGAGTATAGCAGGCTATTCTGACTGCATCAGTCCAGAAGTGCTTAGAAAGTACTGATCCATTCAGCATAGTTCTAGCAGCCTCAATGAGAGTTCTGTTTTTCCTTTCAGCTACACCATTTTGTTCAGGTGTATAGGGAGAAGAGAAATTTTGAGAGATTCCTTTCTCATCATAAAAATTCTCAAGCTCACAATTTCTAAACTCAGTCCTTATCCATTCTGATTTTTTGACTTTAAACCCATTTTGGTTTTCAACCATCTGTCAAAAGACATAATCATTCACTGCCTGGCTCTCTTCTTTTAAGAAAATAAACTCATGTGTAAACCTTGATACTACATCAAACAAATAACTAGGGTGTATTTCTCATGATTAATGGACATTGGACTGACATGTCCAAAGAGATCCATATGAAGAAGATGCAAGCATTTCCTGATTGAGAAGTTTTGTTTAGTTTTGAAAGAAGCTCTTTTGTGTTTTCCTTTTTCACATGCAAGCATGGTTTATCTTTAAATAAACAAGTGAAGGAAGACCAAGAACTTTGTTTTGCTTAGCAAGTTTATTAATGCTTTTGAAATTTAAGTGTGATAGCCTTTTGTGCCACTACCATTTATACTTTTTGAGGCTTGGCAACAAAGCAAAGCACCATTAGAAGTCAGTGATGACATTTAGGACATAATACATCATTTTTCTTGGTGTCTATCAACAACAATTTCCTTGTTAGCATAAAAAAATCTTCCTTGCTTTATCATCAAATTAACAATATATTTAGCATCACAGAGTAGACGATGCTAGTTAGATTGAATTTAAGACCATTAACAAAGGCGACCTTAGAAAAAAGAATACCACCACATTTATTGAACCATATCCCTTCATGATACATGACGGAGTGATATCACAAAACACTACCTTAGGAACCTGGTTGCTCTACATATGAGAGCATGCAGATAACTCTATGACACAGTCTACTCCTTTAGCATACTACGTCTATGGTACCAAATGCTCCTGAGTGGTCTCTGCACAAATAATAAACTTGGTCATTTTCTCTTGTAAACCTAGCCTTTTTGTAGGCTTTATGGCTTTAGTAGCTTGAATTTTCTCACTCTCTTAAGTGCTCAAGAATCATTGTGGTCAGTGGTGAGTGCCACACCACTACCACAAAGAACTAAACAGTCTCACTCCAATGGAGGACTCAACTATACTGAGAGGATCAGACTATAAATCCACCTTTGATTTAATGATACGATTATGTTTTGAGGTAAAATGGTCATAACTTCTACATATTTTACACTCAGGGTAATTTCTACAATCATCAGGGCGATGGTCGTTAAAGCCACAGTGAGTGCATAGTAGGTAAGGTTTTGCCTTAGATTTTAGGATCTGTTTGGAAGGAGATGCACACTGATAAGGTTGTGTCTTGTAGTTCTAACTACTTCTTAGTGATGCAATATACATGTCATGGTCTGAGGTCATGTGATCCTCTCTCTTGAATTTCATGCAGTAAAGGATCATATAACAATCATCAGTTAGATGATTGGTATAGTTTCAAAGCTCACATTTGAGCTTAGGTTTCTAAAATGGTTTAGGTATACTTGGTTTTGACGAGTCAGGGTTCTTGCCATTTGATTTAGAATCATGACTCTGTTTGGATGAGTTAACTAATTTTGAAGATTCAGGCTGTGAGGACACAATTTTGGGTTCCTGGGTTTTTTGAGTGGAGTTAATTTTCTCATCCATTAACATTAGAACCTGTTTTGTTAGCTCATTAATTTTAGACTCTTGGTCATTTGTTTTGACTTTAGTAGGAACTAAAGAAGTGACTAGTTCAGGGTTATAAACAGTGACACGTCCTGAAATATTCTTGTTTGAAGATTCTTGAGTTTTAGGCTTTTTGTGTTTTATTGTTCCCAAACCAGATCTCTCCCTTAGAGAGTGATCTTGGTAGATCAAAGTCATTACCTCAGAGCTTGGAGAAGCTCCCTGAATATTTTTTAGTGGAGGTAGAGGAGTTTGAGATTCTGAGCCTGACTCTTTTAAAGACTCAGGGTCAAAGGATGCCTCGGTAAGTTAAAGATACTCATTGACAGCTTTACTTTCAGGACTAGAATTCTTCCAGTGTTAAAGTTTGGAAGTTTGCTGTGAGGATTGAGTCTCTCAACCCAGTATTTGGATTTTGGGACCATCTCATGGTCATAATCCAGGGAGGCAGGAACAAAAGGGTTGTCTTTAGCATTATTTTTTGGATGATGAATCCGTGAGCTGTTCACCACTAAGAATATTCTTCTTTTTGTTTAGTATCTGCTCACTGATGCATTAACTAACCATATTTGAGCTATTTAGCTAATTTTCACTGACATTTCTTTCTTTTTACAGTTGATCTTGAAGAGCATGATTTAACTTTGTAAGTTCAGTGTTCTGAATTTGAAAAGTGACAGCCTCAAGCTTTGCTTGTTTTAAGATAAGTAGATCATCTCTACACTTGTTTAATTCAAAAACAATTTTGGTGTATTTAGATAACAAGTTCAATCTCTGCTCTTCAATGTACTTTAGGTCAATGTGGATATATTTAAGATAGTTTTGCCAATCTGAGTCCTCATCCATAGAGAGAATAATATTTACCTTTTTCATGGTTATGTCGATCCATTCACCATTGCGAGCATGATTCTTTCCTACGGAGAGTATCATCAGTTAGAGCCATTAGTACCTTGACCTGAGTCTCTTCCTCATCATCATATACTTCCTCCTCATCCCAATCGAACGTTTCAGCAACAAGGCCTTTGTTCTTTGATTGAAAAGGTTTTGAGGATCGAGAAGGAGGAGGACTTGCCTTAAGGAGTGCCAATTTAGCTTTCATCTTCTTGTACTTAGCCTTGTAATCCTTTTGGGGTTTTGGTTCACCCTGACTACTTTGAGCATGTTGAGAAGACTGAATAAGTTTTGGAGTAAACTTGGGTTGAAAACCTTTTGACACTGAGGATGAGTAAGATGTTGGTGATTTGTAAGATGTCAGGACAGTGTTTAAAAAAGTATCTACTTGTAAAATGAACATTTTCTGCATATTTGTAGCATTTAGTGTCTTGATTTGCTTTTTGACCTGAAAATTTGTTTTTCCTTTTTATATTGTGTTTTGAATTAGCCAACAGGGCCCTTTCATGAAATTCAATATCTAAATCTCTAATGTACTCCTTACTAGTTCTCTCATCAGCCTCATCATCAGAATTTTCTTATACGAAATCATGCACAATGACACAGAGATAGAAAGAAGGTATTGATATGGGAGAGTATGAAGGAGTAGTAATTAAGGCCTTTTTGTATCTGAATATCTCCTAAAGACAAGGTTGTCTTCATAGACAAACCTTTCATAAATGTCGGCAAGGTCAAGGGTCTGAGTATGGTTGGCATTTCTAAGTCCCTAAGCGAAGTTGAGCTACTTCTTAGTAGATCCTATTTAATAAAACCAAGCATTGTAGCAGAGAGACCATCGAGAGAAAAATGTCATTAGCCGATCAATGTGCAACTCATTGAGCAGGGTTTTGTAACGGGTGTAGGTCTGTGAGAGAGTCTTAGAGGATTTTGCTTTGAAAGTTTGATACTAAAGTTTCAGATGATCTTGTTTTCCTTGGTATTAGAGGGACCTGTAAAGCTGTGAACCAAGTCAGTCCATGTATCTTTAGGTGTCTCATAGCTAATGACTGACTCTATTATATTATTTGGTAACATAAAGAATGATGCTTTTAGGCGTTGTCTTGATTGACGCGACATTTTCCTGCTCATTCTAGGGTCCATTGGGCCTTAGGTTTATCGGCACCTTCAGCCATTTTCGGTTTGAATGGACCATCCTTAATACATTGAATGTGGTAGGGTTCCATTCTCGTTAAATAGCAAAGCATACGCTTTTTTCATTTATTGAATTTTCCAGGCTCTAGACGAGGAGCAACAACAGAATAGCTGCCTCCTTTCTTGTCTACAAATTGGGGTACGTTACTTATAGCAGCCATTTTAGGATCTAAGTTTTAAAAACTTTTGAGCATATTTTTTTAGAAGATTAAAGTTTTATAAACCTTCTGCTCTGATACGACTTGTTATTCCCTTTGAGTTAGTGACCAAAACTATAGTAGTGAAGATAAACTAACTCATGGCTTTAAGTAATGTAAATGAAAAACCATTTTGACAAGATATAAGTATGAATAGTAAAGAACACAAAACTAATTTTCAACGTTTAACTTTTATATTTATTAAGAATTATACTCCAATGTATGCGGAACTACAATGGAGATTGAATGACAATGTGTGTGTGATCTTCTCACTAACAACTTTGCATAAACCTAAAGTGTTATGCAAAGTCAACTATGCTAACCAACTGAGTTTGCTCAGGGACTTAGTAGATATTGGAGGAGTAGGTGTTTGTGAAAGATACAACTTTAAATTCACAAACTTAAACCTACACCTTTACAAGACGTTTTATATTTATACTACTTAGGTGGGGTAGCACCCACATGGGTGATAAGAGCGTGTCCCAATGTTGATAGGCTAGTACATATTGTACAACTTTGTCTCTATTATAATTCTATTCTAAGTATAACAACACTCTTTCTAAGGTCATTGCTGACACTGATCTTAGTTCTTCATACCCTAATCAGGAGAGGTGACTTCAGGTGGATAAGAGCTTGACGTATCCATTTCAAACTATCCCGCTATTCTTCGTCTCTTTCTTCATGAGGGTCTTACTAGTTGTTGGAGACGTATGCGGCTTAGTAGTCCTAATTGCCATGACTCAAGAACCCATCACATTCTTCTTTTGGCTCAAGCTTCATTCACGAGAACCGCCTCACTGAATGCTGTGAGTCTTTCTTGCAGACCCTCAGGCTGAGCACTTAAGGCATCAACTCACTATGTGATTGTTTCACTCCTGACCTTTAATGATAAAGGTATTAACACTTGATATTTTGTATTCAAAATCCGAAGTGAAAGATCATTATCACTGAATGTGCCCTAACAGATTGTGCACCTAGTCGTCCGTTGAATGAGAGAATATTGAATGAATTTAGGGTTATCATGTTTCCTTAAGGAATCCCGATCCAACAAAGGATATGTAATAGTCACGAGCTTGATTTGTAAAACGTTTTGATCCTTAGGTCACAAACACAGAGATTATATGTCACCAACGCAACCAGAGCTTTAATGCCTTTGTTAGAATGCCACTTGCTCATATAAAGAAGACATGTTACCTTCCAATCTAAATAAGAAAACAATCTATTCTGCGCCTTAGCTTTGCAATACTATCAATAAAGCCAGGGTCAAACTATTCCAAATGTGGATGCCTTTTGGCGGGACTCTGTTTTCTTGCAATGAACAAGCTTTATTGATTGCATTATCTAAAGGGATATCACGTAGAACTATAAAGGTATTAGTGAAGCCAGTCCAATAGTTTGGTCAAGAAGGAGTCTACACATCAAATGTTGTGTACCAAGAAGTTTTATGTGACGAATAACGTGCATTGTTAGTTATCTCATAATCGATGTAATGTTTTATTTTCAGTTTCACTAAATGTTATTATATGTTCTTTGGATCATTTTAAGTTTGTTTTTTCTTTAAGTTGAATTTTCTCATGTTACAAACGTTTTGCAACATTAACATTTTGATTATTCACGTTTTATGTATAAACTGTTTTACACGTTTACACTTAACAACAATATCACAATTTATAAGTGTTTTGCGCTCTAGAAAGCTTTCGTAGCTAATGTCGACAGGGTACTCGCCTAGTATATATTCATGACATTAATCCAAGCTGTATTTGAACCGAAAGGCATTGAGAACCCAATAGTGCGGGTCCCTAAGGGGTATTGCTATGTGGTTTTCGACTTGACTTGGTGAAAAAGTTATCATTATCTTAATTTTTAAGATAAATTTTTTTTCGAATAAATAAAACATTTGTTTACTTATAGGAGAAACATTTCTATTATAGATAAGAATTGATTTAACTATAAAAATAAACCTAACTGTGACTTAGATTTAGTTAGTTGAAACAAACCCTAAAACCTATTCCTTCCTTTTTTTGCAAACACTCTTTAAGTGTTTTGGTTTTCTTGATTTGATCTTTGTAGATTTGTTCCTGACGTGAAGGTGATCTAAGCATAACAACTAATATAGTTAGTGTAGTGTTAGTGTGGACTATCTAGGTTAAGATCACACATTGGCCAGGAGTTTGTGTGATTATTGCATAATTCACTAAATAACATGGTGTACAAGGTTCAATGGGAAAAAACCTTTCGTGTACAATACGTAATTTTAAATTAATATAATTGGTGTTTTTCTTATTAATCTGATTAATAGCTAGTTAATGGATAAAATATATTTTAAAAATTACTACATACTACACTTAGTTTTTCCATCACTGATAATGCGGATGGGTGAAACAGTGAAGTACATATTACAGAAACATTCAGGGACCTTTGGCTGAGATTGGTATACACCACTTATGAAAAACTCAAGGGCCTGTAGAGAGATTATGTTGTAAGAGGTTAAGGGGTTTCGAGTCTCGGTTCTTGCCTACGCAATTTGGTGCCCCCCACTAAAACAGAACGAGTTATATTCGGAGTTGTTCCTTGTGGTATGGAAACTTGTTGTGCCATAAGGCAACCGAAGTCGGTGTTTGTGAATATGATATACATGGGTGAAGGAAAGGCAAGTAAAAGTTAAGAAGATATCAAGTAATAAGTGTAGATAGGTATAAGATAAAGGACTTGTAGAAGCAAAAAGTAAAACTTAAGAGTATGATAACCATCGTGTATAAAAAACAACCACATATAACAAGAAATAAATAAAACCTAATTATGACACTGATAGAAACATTTGACGGCGGGGAATCCAGTAATGTTTTCCCTCATCAAATCGTCCACTAGTATTAAATAAATATGTTGACTTGTTAATAATAGTTAAATTGTACAAGAAATATGGCAAGGAAGATGATGATGTTAACAATAGGAGGTGATGGGAGGTTCTTGTGAAAACAACAACAACAAGTGGTGGTATAGATGAACATCTTACTTTTATTACTGATGAAGATGATGACGAATCTCCTCATTCCAGGTATATTATATTATTCTTTTACCACTTTTCGGCTATTCAATTTTTATCGTATCTTTTATAACTACTTTGTTATGCCGTAATAAAGCCCACAAATAAGCTTAAACGAAGTGTTTGGATTAGCTTGTAGTAATACAATGATAGAAAAAGGAGCATAATCCTGAGCTAATTTTAAGAGTAACATAAGCTTATTTTTTCCTAAATAAACCTAAACAGCACCCCCTTGAGTCGCATAGCAAATAGTGCAAGTTTTTGTGGTTTACTAGAATAATGTATCAATCAAAATTTTCACTTTGTATGTTCGTCAATCAAACTGCCAAACATATGATATGTTGTACTCTCTTATCAAAAACAAAATGAGTGAGTAAGGCTGTTTTGTCATGTATGTTATAATGAAAGCAGCACCAAGATGTCCTTTAGGATATTCTGACTGTCGGTGTCGACCTTGTCCTGGCTAGTTGATAGACATGGCCAACACCACAAGGATATTTTAACTTAAAGGCTCGTAGCATGTCGTCATTAAACTGACAAATATGGGCTGACCCTCACTAAGTGAATACCTTTTTTCTTTTCCCCTATTTACAACACCCAGCAATGGCCCTCTGCAAGCTTCTAACCTGTTTTTACATTATTGACATTAAAAAAATAAGTTAGAAGAAAATATTGTTTAAAAGAAATGACCAAGTAATAATTGTATATATATTTTATCTGGTAATGTCATGAGCCTGAACTTGCATATCATATAGAAACTGGTGTTCAGGAAGCTGCAAAAAAGAAGAAGAAGAAGAACAAAAGCAAGTAAGTGGTTTTTCTATTGCTTGAAAATTTTGTCTGGATTTTGAGATTCTTAATTATTGTTTAATTGTCGATATCGCCAGGAAGAAAATAAGAACCAAAGGAGTACAAACCCTGACCCACCCAGTATTGCCGTTGGCACAGCTTTTCCCCAAGGAAACTTCCCAGAGGTGAAATTCGAATTTTCACCCCTCTGGGAAGTTTCCTTGGGGAAAAAGCTGTGCAACTGGAATACTAGGTGGGTCAGTTTGCTCCTTTGGTTCTTTTTTCTTCCTGGGATATGACAATTTACAATAATTAAGAATCTCAAAATCCATAACAAAATTTTCAAGCAATAGAAAAACCACTTACTTGCTTTTGTTCTTCTTCTTCTTCTTTTTTGCAGCTTCCTGAACACCAGTTTCTATATGATATGCAAATTCAGGCTCATGACATTACCAGATAAAATATATATACAATTATTACTTGGTCATTTCTTTTAAACAATATTTTCTTCTAACTTATTTTTTTAATGTCAATAATGTAAAAACAGGTTAGAAGCCTTAGCAGAGGGGCCATGCGGTAGTTGTTAAAAGGGAAAAGAAAAAAGGTATTCACTTAGTGAGGGTCAGCCCATATTTGTCAGTTTAATGACGACATCTACACCTTTAAGTTAAGAATTATCCTGTGGGTGTTGGCCAGTCTACACTAGCCAGACCAAGGTCAACACCGACATTCAGAATATCTCTAAGGACATCTTGTGCTGCTTTCATTATAAAATACAAGGACAAAACAGCCTTACCCACGCATTTGTTTTTTGATAAAGAGTAACAACATATCATAGTTTGGCAAGCTCATGGCATATGACGAAACAAAGTGATAAATAGGGTTGAATGCTACACATATATCTAGTAAACCACAAAACTTGCATCAATTAGAATTGACTAAGGGGGTGCTGTTTAGGTTTATTTAGGAAAAAATAAGCTTATGTTACTCTTAAAATTAGCTCAGGATTATGCTCCTTTTTCTATCATTGTATTACTACAAGCTAATCCAAACACTTCGTTTAAGCTTATTTGTGGGCTTTATTACGGCATAACAAAGTAGTTATATAAGATACAAAAATGAATAGCCGAAAAGTGTAAAGAAATATATAATAATACCAGGATGAGGAGAATCGTCATCATCATCATCAGCTAATAAAGTAAGATGTTCAACTTTATCAACCACCACTTGTTGTTGTTGTTCAACAGACCTCCTTCACCTCCATGGATAACATCATCATCTTACCTTTGCCATATCTCTGTACAAATTAACTATAATAACAATTCAACATATTAATAATAAATGGACGATTAAGGAAAAACATACTGGATCCCGCCGTCAAATGTTTCTATCAGTTGTCAATAATTAGGGTTTTATTATTCTTGTTATATGTTGTTGTTTTTCAACACGATGGATCATCATACTCTTAAGTTTTACTTTTTGCTTCTACAAGTCCTTTATCTTATACCTAATCTACACTATTACTTGATATCTTCTTAACTTATACTTCATTCCTTCACCCATGTTATCATATTCACAAACACCGGACTTCGTTGCCATTATGGCACCAACCAATTTTCCATCCCACAAGAAACAACTCCGAAAACTCTTCCGTTTTAATGGGGCACCAATTGAGTAGGCAAGAACCGAGAACTCAACCCTTAACCTCTATCCACATAATCTCTCTACCAGGCCCATGAGTTTTTCCAAAGTGTATACCAACTAAGCCAAAGGTATGAATGTGTAATATGTACTTCACTGTTTCCCATCCGCATATATTGATGGAAAACAATGTGTAATATGTAGTAATTTTAAAATTTATTTCTCCATTAACTAGCTATTAATCAGCTTAATAAGAAACAACCAAATACTTATTTAAAATTACGTTTACACGAAAAAGGTTTTTTCCCATGAACCCTTGTACACCAGTTATTTAGTTAATTATGCAATAATCACAACAAACTCCTGGCCAATGGTGTGATCTAACCTAGATAGTCCACACTAACACTACACTAACTATATTAGTTGTTATGCTTAGATCACCTTCACGTCAGGAACAAATCTACAAAGATCAAATCAAGAAAACCAAAACACTTAAAGAGTGTTTGCAAAAAAAGGAAGGAATAGGTTTTAGGGTTTGTTTCAACTAACTAAATCTAAGTCACAGTTAGGTTTATTATTTTAGTTAAATCAATTCTTATCTATAATAGAAATGTTTCTCCTATAAGTAAACAAATGTTTTATTTATTCGAAAAAAATTTATCTTAAAAATTAAGATAATGATAACTTTTTCAGCCAATTCAAGTCGAAAACCATACAACCCCCTTAGGGCCCACGATGGGTTTCTCATGCATTGATCAATAACAGCATGGATTAAGGTTCCATTAATATATACTAGGCGAGTACCCGTGCATAGCAACGAAACTTTCTAGCGGCAAACACTTATAATTGTGATATTGTTGTTAAGTGTATCGTGTAACGTTTATACATAAAACGTGAAATAATCAAAATGTAATTGCAAAACGTTGTAACATGAGAAAATTCAACTTAAAGAAAAAAAAACTCAAAATGCATCAAAGAACATATAATAACATTTAGTGAAACTGAAAATAAAACATTACATCGATTATGAGATAACTAACAATGCACGTTATTCGTCACATGAAACTTCTTGGTACACAACATTTGAGGTGTAGACTCCTTCCTGACCAAACTATTGGACTGGCTTCACCAATACCTTTATAGTTCTACGTGATATCCCTCTAGATAATGCAACATAAAGCTTGTCATGCAAGAAAACAAGTCGCCAGCCAATGACCACTACCAACATTGGAATTGTTTGACCCTGACTTAATTGATAGTCCTCTATCAAAGCTTAGGCGCATACAGACTGTTTACTATTTAGATTGGAAGGTAACATCTCTTTATATGGAGCAAGAGGAATTCTCCAACAAAGGCACTCTAACTCTGGTGCGTTGGCTGACATATAATCTCAGTGTTGATGACATAAGGATCAAAACGTTTACATATCAAGCTCGTGCCATTACATAATCCCTTTGTTGGATCGGGATTCCTTAAAGGAATGATCAACCCTAATATTCATTCATTATTCCTCTCATCTCAAAGGACGACTAGTGCACCATCTGTTAGGCCCATTCAGTGACTAATGATCTTTCACTTAGGATTTGAATACAAAATATCCTAAGTGTTAATAACCTTTAACATTCAAAGGTCACTGAGTGAACAATCACTTAGTGAGTTGCCTTCAAGATGCTCAGCCTGAGTCCTGGGTGGGGGGTCGGAGTTGTTATGAGGGCGGTGGATGTTGGTATGAGGTGGGGGGGGATGGGTGTGGGGTGGGAGAGATGGGGCGGAGAGGGGGCGACCATTGATGGGAGGTTTTGCTCTAAGTGGGGGCGGAAGTTCTTTAGAGGGTGTGGGCGGTGTTGCGAAGGGGGTGATGAGGAGGCGGTCTGGCAGATAACAAAACGACGGTCAAGAGACGAGAGAGCAACCTTAGATGTCCTCAGATCTACCTACCTACTTCGCATAAATAACTTGTATATTCAATTGAAATTTTTCTTCATCAAATCACAAGAGTATGCGCAAAAAAATTCCTTGGAGTCTTGGGGGTCTGTTCTGCTAAATCTATACTCAGACTCAAGCATTCAGTGAGGCGGTTCTCAGTGAATGAAGCTTGAGCCAAAGAAGAATGTGATGGGTTCATTGAGTTATGGCAATAGACTCACTAAGCCGCAATACCCCCGGATCATCCAACAACTAGAGACCCTGAAACAGAGAGACTGAAGAAGTAAGCGGGATAGTTTGAAATGATAAGTCCAAGCTCTTTATCCACCTGAAGTCAAACTATCCTGAATAGGGTATGAAGACAAGATCAGTGTCAGCACTGACCTTAGAAAGAGTGTTGTTCATACTTAGAATAGAATTATAATAGAGACAAAGTTGTACAATATTTACTAGCCTATCAACATTGGAACACGCTTCTAGTCACCCATGTGTATGGCTAGCTCCACCCTAAGTTAAGTATAAGATATAGGAAAACGTCTTGTAAAGGAGTTAGGGTTAAGTTTGTGCATTAAAGTTGTATCTTTCGCAAACACCTACTCTCCATATCTACTACATCTCCTGAGCAAACACAGCTGGTTAGCATAGTTGACTTTTGCATAACACATTAGTTATGCAAAGTTGATTAGTGAGAAGATCACCCACACATTGTCAATCAATGCCGCACCCATCGTAGAGTCCGCATACATTTGGAGTATAATTCTTAAATAAATATTAAAAGTTAAAAACGTTGAAAATTAGTTTTGTGTTCTTTACTATTCATACTTATATCTTGTCAAAATGGTTTTTCATTTACATTACTTAAAGCTATGAGTTAGTTTATCTTAACTAATATAGTTTCGGTCACTAACTCAAAGGGAATAACAAGTGGTATCATAGAAGAAAGTTTATAAAACTCTTTCAAAAACCTGCTTAAAAGTTTTTAAAACCTAGATCCTAAATGGCCGCTATAAGTAATGTACCTGAGCTTGTAGACAAAAAAGGAGGGAGATACTATGCTGTTGCTCCTCGTCTAGAGCCTGAAAAATTTAACAAATACAAAAAGCGTATGCTTTGCTATTTGATGGGAATGGAACCCTACTACACTCAGTGTATTAAGGATGGTCCATTCAAACTAAAAATGACTGAAGGTGCCGATAAACCTAAGGCCCAATGGACCCCAGAGAGGGACTGGGTCAATCAAGACCAACGCCTTAAAAGCATCATTATATCATGTCTACCAAATAATATAATAGAGACAGGCATTACTATGAGACACCTAAAGATACATGGACTGACTTGGTTCACAGCTTTGAAGGTCCCTATGATACCAAGGAAAACAGGATCATGGATCTGAAACTTAAGTATCAAACTTTCAAAGCAAAATCATCTGAGACTCTCTCACAGACCTATACCCATTACAAAACCCTGCTCAATGAGCTTGCTAATGATGGTGTGACATTATCTAAGCATGAAATCAATGTTGGCTTTGTAAATAGTCTCCTTGAGAAGTGGCCTTATGCTTATCTCAAGACTTTGAAATGCAATCCAAACTCAGACCCCCCTTGACCTTGCCGATAATTTATGGAGGTTTTTCTATGAAGACAACCTTATCCTTAGGAGATACTCATATACAAAAAAGGCCGTAATTACTACTTCCTCAGACTCTCCCATATCAACTACCTTCTTTTTCTAACAACATTGTGCATGATTTTAGAAGAAAAAAAATTCTGGATATGTAGGCTGATAGAAGAACTAGTGAGGAGTACATTAGAGATTTTAGTATTGAATTTCATGAAAGTGGCCCTGTTTGGCTAATTCAAAACACAATATAAAAAGGAAAAACAATATTTTAGGTCAAAAAGCAAATCAATACACAACATGGGCTACAAATATGCAATAAATGGTCATTTTTTACAAGAGATTACTTTTTAAAACGCTGCACCATCTTACAAATCACCAATCTTACTCACATCCCAGTAGTCAAAAAGGATTTTCAACCCAAGGTTCTTCAAAACTTATTCAGTCCTCCCAACATGCTCCAAGTAGTCGAGGGTGAACCAACAAGTCCAAATAGAGGAAAAACTGCAAAAAAGAATATATAAATAAAAAAAAAAAAAAAAAAATACAAGACTGAATATAAGAAAGTTTAAACTAAATTAGCACACGCTTAGGCTATGTCCGCCAACTTCTCAGTCCTTAAAACCTTGTCAACTAAAGACCAAAGGCCATGTTGCTGTGAAATGTTTGATTGGGCAATAGGAGAAAGAAGTATCAGATGAAAATGAAGAAACACAGGTTAAGTACTAATGGCTCTAGTTTGAAGTTATGGAACTCTTAGTGGGAAAAATAATAGCCGCAATGGTGAGAATGGATCAACATCACCATGAAAAAGGTAAATATTCTTCTCTCTATGAATGAGGATTCAGATTGGCAAAACCATCTTAAATATATCCATATTGACCTAAAGTTGTTTGAAGATTAGTAGATTGAACTTGTTATCTAATACAACCAAAATTTTGTTTTGAATTAAACAATGTAGGAGAGATCACTTGCCTTAAAATAAGCAAAGCTTGAGACTGTCACTTTTCAAATTCAAAACACGGAACTTACAAAGTTAAATCATGCTCTTCAAGATCAACTGAAAAAAGAAAGAAAGGTCAATGAATAATGGTTAACTAGCTCAAATAAGGTTAGTCAATGCATCAGTGAGCAAATACCAAATCAAAAGAAGAAAATTCTTGGTGGTAAACAACTCACTAAATCATCATCCAAAAATGATGCTAAAGACAACCCTTTTGTTCCTGCCTCCTTGATTATTATGACCATGAGATGGTCCTAAAATCCAAAGACTAGGTTGAGAGACTCAACCTTGACAGCAAACTTCCAAACTTTAACACTGGAAGAATTCTAGTCCCTGAAAGTAAAGCTGTCAATGACTGTCTTCTACTCACTGAGGCATCCTCTGATCCTAAGTCTTTAAAAGAATTAGGATAAGAATCTTAAACTCCTCTTCCTCTATTGAAAAATCTCCAGGAAGCTTCTCCAAGCTCTGAGGTAATGACTTTGACCTATCAAGATCACTCTCCAAGGGAGAGATCTCGTTTGGGAACAATGAAACACACAAAGCCTAAAACTTAAGAATCTTCAAACAAGAATGTTTCAGGACCTGTCAATGTTTCTGACCCTGAATCATTCACTTCTTCAGTTCCTACTGAAGTCAAAACCAATTACCAAGAGTCTAAAATTATTGAGATAACAAAACTAGTCCAAATGTTAATGGATGAAAAGATTAACTCCATTCAAAAAATGCAGGAACCCAAAATTGTGTCCTCACAGCCTGAATCTTCAAAATTAGTTAACTCATCCAAACAGAGTTTTCCCCACCCCCATGGGGATTCTAAATCAAATGGCAAGAACCCTGACTCATCAAAACCAAGTATACCTAAACCCTTTTAGAAACCTAAGCTCAAATGTGAGCTTTGCAACTATACCAATCATCCAACTAATGATTGCTATATAATCCTTTACTGCATGAAATGCAAAAGAGAGGATCACAGGACCTCAGACCATGACATGTATATTGCATCACTGAGAAGTAGTCAGAACTTTAAGACACAACCTTATCAATGTGCATCTCATTCTAAACAGATCCTAAAATCTAAGGCAAAGCCTTACCCACCATGCACTCACTGTGTCTTCAACGACCATCGCCCTGATGATTGTAGAAATTACCCCGAGTGTAAAATATGTAGAAGTTATGACCATTTTACCTCTGAACATAATCGTATCATTCAAATAAGAGGTGGAGTACTAGTTGAGTCCTCTCAGTCTAGTGGGTCCTCCATTAGAGTGAGTTGCACTACTTATGGTAGTAGTGTGCACTCAACCACCGACCACAATGATTTTAAGCACTTTAAGAGAGGTGAAAAACTTCGGGCTACTAAAGCTAAAGAGCCCACAAAAAGGTAGGTTCATAAGAGAAACTGACCAAGTTTATTATTTGTACAGAGACACATCAGGGAGCCCATTTGGTACCTGGACAGTGGATGCTCAAGGAGTATGACTGGTGTCAAGAGTTATCTGCACAAATATGTAGAGCAACCAGATCCTAAGGTAGTGTTTAGTGATAATTCATCATGTATTACTGAAGGCTATGGTTTAATAAACTATGGTGGTATTGTTTTCTCTAAGGTAGCCTTTGTTAATGGTCTTAAATATAATCTAATTAACATCAGGTCAACTATGTGATGCTAAATATATTGTAGAATTTGATGATAAGCAAGGAACAATCTTTAATGCTAACAAGGAAATTATGTTGATTGCCCCAAGAAGAAATGATGTATATGTCCTTGACATGTCATCACTGACTTTAAGTGGAGCCTGCTTCTTTTCCAAAGCCTTAGAAAGTGTAAACTGGCTATGGCACAAAAGGCTATCACATTTAAATTTTAAAAGCATTAATAAACTTGCTAAGCAAAACAAAGTTCTTGGTCTTCCTTCACTTGTTTATTCAAAGGATAAACCATGCTCTGCATGTGAAAAGGAAAACACAAAAGAGCTTCCTTCAAAACTAAACAAAACTTCTCAATCAGGAAATGCTTGCATCTTCTTCATATGGATCTATTTGGACTTATTAGTCCAATGTCCATTAACCATAAGAAATACACCCTAGTCATTATTGATGAGTACTCAAGGTACACATGGGTTTATTTCCTCAAAAAGAAGAGTTAATAAGCTGAAATGATTATGTCTTTTATTAGGATGGTTGAAAACCAAAATGATGTTAAAGTCAAAAAAATGAGAATTGATAATGGAACTGAATTTAGAAACACTGAGCTTGAGAGTTTTTATGATGAGAAAGGAATTTCTTAGAATTTCTCTTCTCCCTATACACCTGAACAAAATGGTGTAGCTAAAAGGAAAAATAGAACTCTCATTGAGGCTGCTAGAACAATGCTGAATGGATCAGTACTTTCTAAGCATTTATGCACTGAAGCAGTAAGAATAGCCTGTTACACTCTGAACAAGTCAATCATTGTTAAAAGACATGGTAGGACTCCTTATGAGATATTCAAAGAAAGGATACCATACATCAGTTATTTTCATGTATTTGGATGTCTTATGTTTATTCATAATCACAAGGATCATCTAGGGAAATTTGATGTAAAAGCTGATGATGGGTACTTTCTTGGATACTCATTTAACTAAAAGCCTTCAGGGTGTTTAACACAAGAATACAACAAATATATGAGACTTAATATGTTACATTTAATGAAAGTATTGAAGCCATTAGGTTCACAAATACCTCAGTAAATGAAATAGGTATTGATGATTCATCTAGATATCTCCCTGATGAATTCATTTAGGAGAATGACCCATCTAGACAATATCAAAACAAATTCTGATATTTCATACTACATCATCCCTCATGGTCATTTACTTACTGAACTTACTCAAGAAAAATATGTCCCTGAAGTGATTGTTCCTAATAAGCAAAACAACCCTCAAACTAAGGATATTGAAGGTCCTCTTGACCTATCAAACACTAAAGAGACACAAAAACAAAATGTTCAAGATGAACAAATCAATCATTAACTCACTAAAGAGACTTTAGTGATCAATACTAAAATTTTAGTACCCATCACTGAATCCTTAGCCCCTGAAGTCTCTCAGTCTTTAAATACCAATCAAGCATCAACAAGTTCATATCATGTTACTCAGGATAGATGGTCAAAAGATCAACACATTAAACTTGTGAATATTATTGGTGATCCTAGAGAAGCATGCTTACAAGAAGTATGACTGCCAAGCTTACATATGCCTTAGCTAGTGAATGTCTATTTGCTGACTTTCTCTCTGAGATAGAACCCAAAAGGGTTTATGAGGCACTAAAGCATCCAGGTTAGGTTGATGCAATGCAAGAAGAGCTGAACCAATTCTATAGAAAACAAAGTAATTGGACTTTGTTCCACTTTCCTAATGAAAATAACAGCAATAGGCTCCAAATAGGTGTTCAGGAACAAGAAGGATGAAAAGGCAAGGTCACTAAGAACAAAGAAAGATTGTTGCACATGGTATAGTTAGGAAAGATGGAATTGACTATGATAAAACTAACTTATGCACCAATGGCAAGAATGAAAGCCATCAAGATCTTTTTTGCCTTTGCTACATACATGAACTTCACAGTTTTCTAAATGGATGTCAAAAGTGCCTTCCTGAATGGAAAACTAAAAGAAGAAGTTTATGTGAAAACGGTCTCCTGGCTTTGAGAGTAGTGAGGTTCCTTGACTATGTTCTGTAAGCTTGACCAAGCCCCTTTATGACTGAAACAACACCAAAGGCATGGTAATGAAAACTCTACTACTTTTCTTATTCAAAATAAGTCTTCACAGAAAGCAATAGATAACAACGTTGTTTACTATGTTCCAAAGGAGAAGTACTCCTTGTCTAAGTTAAGTGGAATGACTCAATTTGGCCTCAACAAGTATAAACATGTAAACAGTTGAGACACCGATGAACAAGAAAATCTGAAATGAGTATGATAGAGAACTCACTTACTTCCTTGACTGACAAATCAAAGCCAGGAATGACAAAGGGAATATCCATTTGTCTAAACCTAACATAAGAACTTACTGAAGAAATATAAAATTTCGGATAGTTCCTTAGTAAAGACACCAATGGTTCCTCTAAACAATCTAAGGCCTGATCTTACTAGTAAAGATAGTACATTGCATCTAATTTAATAGATGGATATTTACATTGATGAAAGTTACAGATTGTTATATCCCCACTTCCAAGTGTGTAACCTCTTGAGAGAGGTGGATCATTGGACTGTTTAGATGTAGTCTCAAACCGAGTTTGAGCATCCACATCCCCCAATATGGTATCTTGGCACCTGGGACCACTACCTCAACCAATTCCCTAAGGACTTGATCCATTAAGTGTTGCTATGAATTGGGTCTTATTTGATGTTACCACTGTCATGCTCTGCTTCTAAGCTAGAAGCAGTAGTGGCAGCCCTTTCCATTCTGCCACCCAACTTCTTATGGACAGCCTCATCACCAACCTTTACAGGGGTACCACTAGACTGAGGTATCTTGGTGTCCTGACCTCTTTTGACATGCCTAGATGTTTTTGATTCTTTTAACACACTTTTGATATTACATATCCTTCCATTCATGCTTTGAATATTGACATAAGTAGCCTCCCCTCAAACAATGCTTTAAGGGATAAGAATTTTCTCAACAGTTGTAACTTTGGAACTCATGTCATCCTAACAGCATTATCTTTTGCCTGGCAGTAGTAATTTTCTGCCTAACAGTATTAACTGATGTCTAACAGTATTAACTCTGTCTTCAATAATTATACAACATCATGCCTCTATTCATCACAAGCACTCGAGAAAAGACTAGATAGACATGTGAGAATTCATGAGGATCCATATTTATGCATAACCCATGAATAAAAGTTAAAAAACTGTTATCCAAAACATTAAATTCCTCACAAACATTATATAACACCCCGAGTTTTCAAGTCATTTGTGACGTTAATAAAGCTACTAATTATTTTTAGTGTTGTACGCATTTACTTGTAATTTCGTGAATTAAGTTAAATCGCGTAAGCTAAGAATGATCATTTAATGTAAACGGGCATCCAACAATTAAACATTTACATCAAGCAAGTATTAAATAATTATTTTGGAGAATAATTATGGTCTTTGTTTATTTTATTTTTATCAGTTACGCAAAGTGTTTACGTTTCGCGATAAATTAAGTTTAGGCATTCCCGGAACCACAAAAATATTTCTACGCTTCAACAAATACCCACTTCTATACCCAATACCCAAATTTTTATTTAACTTTACACAAGTTAATATCATATGTCACTTTGTACACAAGAAAAAACAACCAAGACATAAACATGTACAAGTAAACACTTTAAATAAAAACCTACAACTTGTAACTTATACATTGCATACTAGATATTTAGTTAATAACTAAAAATCATCTAGAAGCTCATCCCCCCTCCTATCTCAAGGCAACAACAACTAGGAGACCAAGAGCACACAAAAATCTTCCACTTGGTCTTGTACAACATATCCTCATTAAACCTAGCCATAACATGTTTCACTTTGACCATAAGAAATTCCATGAATTACTCATTTGTGTCTTGGACTTCTACTACATCTTTGACTAGCTTATACCATATATACAAGTATACAAGAGATAGATAACACACACATGCAAAACACTTTACCAAAAATCAAACAAAACCTCTCTTTTCCTCCTTGCTAGGCCACGGCTCAAAACACCCCTTTTAAATAAACCATACAAATTTTCCTACAACATATACAAGCCATCACACATCATTCCTAAGATATACTAAGGTATTTGCAAGCATTGGTTAACCATTTACAAGTATTGAAGCAAGAAAGGAAGCTAGGGTTTTATTTGGAAAAGTTAGGGTTTTCTTGGTTGAAAAAGCTAGGGTTTGTAATCTAATCAAGGGTTTAGATTTTTGTTGATCATCATACCACATCACACTAAGGTTATCTAACACCCTTATCTTTTCATGTTCATGATTATATGTGTATGTGATGTTTATATAGCAAAATCACCATTAGGACATTTTTTAAACATGTAAAAGGGATTTTTACTTATGATCATTGTTTTGTACACTTTTATATATGTTATGATGTTGATAATATCATGTTAAAAGGGATGTATAAGTGATGTACCATGTTGGTTAAGTGTAAAAATGTATATGTACAAATTAGGGTTTTTAAAGTACTTAAGGAAAGTTATGTTTTCATGTGATGTTAATGACTTGTAAATCTTGTTATCATGGACTTATATGGACAAAATGTGGACTAAGGACATTAATATATGTATGACATAGTATAATAAGAGTTATAAAGGACTTGTGGTAATAATATTAAGTTGAAAAGTATATAAAAACAAGTTATAAAATTAGTTATATAAAAGATATAAAGGGGCTGTTTGGTTTCGAATTTCAAACAGTGAGTTTGATGTTTTATAAAGATAGTACACCTCATGACGATTCCAAAAAGGTAAGAAACTCGAAAAACGGATTAATAACGAAAAAGATACGGTAAAAACAAGTTATACGATAAATAAACGGTTTTATAAAAGAATTTTTATAAAACAATTTATAAAAATTATACAAAACAGAAAGTTTGGTATTTTTAACAGATTATACATATTTTTAGGATTCCAAAATGATAAGAATCATAATTTTCCAACTTATAACAAAAGAGTTATGAATTTTGCAAGTTTATATACTTAAATGTATAAAAATAACTTTTATAAAAAGTTACTGTTCATGACAGAAACATTTATTTTTGTAAACCTCATAAATAAATAGAACTTTCAATTACGAGAACGTGCTCGAAAGAATTACTAAAAACGGAGCTAAAACGAATAAAATACGACGTTTACGATAATTAAAGTTTATAAAAGTAATTTTATAAACTATGAACAGTAAAAATTACTGTTCATCAGCAGACCCCACTTTATAAAAATGTGATAATTTTAATAACGAAGACGTGCTCGAAGGAATCGCTAAAATCGGGATTAAAACGAATAAGTTGTTGCATTTACGGGTTTTACGACAATTAAATTTATAAAAGTAAATTTATAAAACGTCATAAACAGTAAAAGTACTGTTCATCAGAAGGTTATAAAATATAAAAATGTAATATTTTTATATATCATCTTAATACGAAGACGTGGACGTAAGAAACGCGAGAAACGGGTTTAAAACGGGAAAGTTATGCTAGTTTTACCAAAACGATAATTATAAACGTTTTCACTTTATAACAACGATTTTTAAATTACAAATAGATGGTGATGAGCTATATAGGATTGTATACGCTATTAGTTATCGAAGTACATAGTACTTATACGACCTATGTTTGATTAGGTTGCCTTCGGATTCGTTCGTGACTCGTTATTTCACTTACTCGATTATTACTCATTCACTTCACTGCTGAGGTGAGTTCATAGCCCCACGTTTTACATGGTTTTGTTTTATAAGTTTTGGGGTGGAAAACATGCATTTGTTTTATAACTGGACACAAGTGGATAATATTTATACTATGATTACGTGTTGCCTAAGTAGCGATAACCCAAGTTGAGCCCATTATCATGAACTGTCAATTACTGGATTGTGAGCGCGAATGTTATGAATAGATCTATTGGGATTGACATCCCCGTTCGGGTGATTAGCTATCACTAGACAAACGAACGTATACCATGTCGGATTAGGGATGTTGCGGGTTAGAACATCAATACGGGCAATGTGGGCAATTTTATATTGCTATTTATTTATGTCGAGCTTCAGTGTCATGAGCTTAGGGCAACGTAATTACAATTATGTGATGTTTTGCATCTCCTGCATTATCATATACTTGGGGAAATCTTGTGGTCCAACATTATACGATTTATCAAACCTATGAATTCACCAACATTATTGTTGACGTTTTAAAGCAATGTTTTTCAGGAGGTCAGTAAGCACAAGGTGCAAGCGATACATTGGTGATTTTGTATTTTGGGATGACATGCTTAAAGATATGGTTGCATTATATTTTGGAAATCATGTATTATGAACTAGTATCTTTGTAATATGAACAATGAACAAGTTAAGCTTCGGGCTTTTTGTAACAAATGTTTGCTAAATCCAATGTATCAGTTTTAAACGACTTTTAATGGTCGTTCTATATATATCTTGTGTTATTGATCTAAGATGTGACACGTCCCGGACCCTTATTTCGCTGCGACCCAATTTGGGGGTGTTACAAGAGTTCTCCATGACTGATGCATGTGATCCACAAATATGTTGGTGTACTTGTACTGTGGACCTTTGTAACCCAGCTTAATGAGAAAAGCAAGTGTAGTATCCTCATTTGGTACATCACTCTTAGACAGATATCAAGAATCGTCCTAAAGACATCAACATTGACCACACACTTCTTGTTGGTTAAGAGGAATTCATAAGAATTCGTGCCTTAAACCTTCTTGATAGAATACCAGAACTACTACATAAAGATTTCTGGGACATCTGCAGAGATAGTGAAAGCCTTGAAGCACGAGGAGTTCTTGGCAAGATCAATGACCACTTGAAATGTCTCTTCCTTCTGTGGTACTATGGTTTCCAGTTTAACAATGGTAGAGCTAATCTTAACTCTCTCAGTGAATGGAACCCATTTTTCATCACGTGCAACAACTTTGATGTGTTTCTTGAGGATTTATGATTCTGCTTAAGAAATAACCAATACATTTTATATACACAACATATATATTTTACTGATTAGCTTGGTTATCCTTGATGATATGATTGATCTATGATTAGATTTCATGCAGACGTGACAGAATTACTACACTCTATGAACAAGTCAACTAAGTTCAATAGTCACAGTTAACTGAAAAAAGTCAACAAGACATTTCCAAGGGAGCTTAAGACACACATTCAATTAGAGAGTAGATAATACATAATACAAGTACATATATGGCAAGATATGAAATATGACAAATTACACAAGAAATACACAAATTTTTTAAAATTTAGGCAGAGTTTCATTTTGTAAATATGTTATATTTCGCTTGGAATATGTACCTGTACATGTTTCGCTTACACATGTCTCGCTCAGACAAATTCAAACATATTTCGTTTAGATGAACCTTGCATGTTTCGCTTAGAAGTGTCTTACATGTTTCTCTTGGAATGAGGGAAACATGTTTCGCTTGAAATGAGTGAGACATGTTTTGCTTGAAAACATGTTTCGCTTCATTTAAGCCAAGACATATTTCCCTTCATTCAAAGCTACTTAACTCAAGTCTTACCACTTGAAAAACCTATAAGCACTTCTAATAATCATTACAAATACAGTCATAGCATCACAGAAACAATAACCACAAGATTAAACAACTTTTTGTGCTAAAAAGAGGCAATTCATGTATAGAATTAGGAAGAACACATTTCTCATGGAACACATGACATCTAGGATGCATAAACATAACTTAGGGGGACACATAACATATCACAAGCACAAAACAAACTTCCACACAAGCAAACTCATGCCTAGACGAGTATATAAGAACCTAAGCTCAATCTTTTCCAAGTAAAAGAGATTAAAGGAACTATATACAAGATAATAGGCATTAATAGAGCAAATATGAAGCAACATATAGCAAACTCACAACTGAATACGCCATTTACTCATGTTTCGCATAATTCATCATACAAAAATCATCATATCTCACAAATGATTGAGAGATATTAAAAACTGCTATGACTATACCTTAATCGCACCCTAAGGATCAAAACCCCTCAACAAATTAGGCAAGAATTACAACTTTTTTCTTATGAACCCTAAATCAAATTTTACTAGATTTCGAGTGAAAGAAGGAGTTTTACACTAATTCGTTTTGTCAAGATGATGATAAATGTATTAGGAACGAGTAGTTGTGTACCTTTGGCCTTGAAAATCTTATGAATCAAGTGAAATGTAACGAGAGAAATGTGTGTTTGGATTTATGAATATGGATGTGTGGAGCGAAATGTGTTTGAAAATACTATAACCGGTTTATGTTTTGAGTTTGACACAAATGGTCCTTGTGTTTTATGTCCTTTTCTATTTCCTATTTAAACTTATTATTAAGTCTAACTAAATTATAAAAATGACATTATTAACCCCTTAAGTTTATAATAAGGATTCTAAGACCACAATTTTTCCATTTAGTCCCTAAAGGTTAAAGCCAATAACATCTTAAGACCAATTTGAGTTAAAACTGATATTAACTCCCCTTTAATTGATTATCCGTTATAGTTAAACCTTTTACCATTTATTCCGAGATGGCTTTTTGAAAGATCATTTTGAAAGAATTTTACTATTTCTCCCCCTCATATAATGTCTCATTTTCTATTTAAAGAGTTGTAGACACTGTTTGAGTGATAAAAACTTCTTTTAAAAATCTTTTCAAATGAGAAACTGATATTTTTAATTATTTTTCCTAAAACAACAACATTAAAAACAAGATTTCTCTCGTTTACATAAATAAATGCACTGACACGTACACTTATTTGATATAGGAAGCACAGGTTGTGTTGCAAAGTAAACATAAGCCTTTGAATGAATATGAAGTAATTTATTCTCGAGAAAAATGCATTTCCTGTTGTGAGGTCAAGTTTTTTTTTGTCGAAATATTTGCCTTTAAATTGAAGACCGGGTTGCTATCTGAAATAATAGCAAGCCATTTGACATGTTTTGAAAGCTATTTGAACTTCTGCTCGAACTTCATTTACAGTCTCGTATCATTATTAAATGACATTTCTAAGGCCGTAAACGTTATCGATTTTCAGAAGACATGTCAAGAACACCATATTTTTATTTTTTTCTAATTTTTTAATTTTGTATTTTCTTTTATGATTTTATATTTTTATATTTTCTTTTTGAAGAGTTTATATAAAATAAAAAATCTTTTTGGGTTTTTCTGATTTTCTTATATACATATGATACATAGGATATGTGAAGAGAGTACCACCATTACTCTTCCCCTTCGTTTGCCAACTTTTTCAGAGTCTCCGAGAACATGCTTTGCATTCCAAGCTTTTTGATGAGAAATTCCAGTCGTTCTCGTGCTAAAGGCTTGGTGAAGATGTCTACCAGTTGATACTCTATTTTGACAAAATACAGCTCAACTACCCCGTTCTCCACTTGCTCCTTGATAAAGTGATGTCTGATGTCTATATGCTTGGATCGGGAGTGTTGGACGTTGTTGCAACATAAAGCAATGGCACTTTTATTATCGCAGTATAAAGGTATCTTGTTGAACACAAGGCCATAGTCAGTCAATTGTGAGTGCATCCAAAGTATTTGAGCACAACATCCTGACAAGGCAATGTATTCAACTTCTATACTGGATATGGCGATGCTCTTCTATTTCTTTGATGACCAGCTCACCAATCTATCACCTAATAGCTGCATACTTCCAGACGTACTTTTTCTGATATCTTGGCAACCCGCATTGTCAGCATTTGCAAAAGCTGTTAGAGCAATGCAAGAATCATTCGGATACCACAGACCCATATTAATGGTTCCTCATAGGTATCGAAAGATTCGCTTAACCGCATGTAAGTGGTTTTTGATAGGCTTTGCTTGATACTGAGCACACATGCACACAACAAATACAAGGTCAGGTCTACTGGCTATGAGATACATAAGGGTACCAATCATTCCATGACAACGTGTAGGATCAACAGCTTTCTCTTGTGGATCTTCATCTAGTTTGGATTTCTCCACTATTGGAGTATCCGCTGGTTCACAGGTTTCCAAGCCATACTTTTTAATCGATTCTAAAGCATATTTGGATTGATTTAAAAAGATGCCTCTTGGACTCTAAGAAATCTGTAGTCCTAAGAAAAAGGATAGTTTGCCCATCATTGACATCTGGAATTTTGAACACATTATTTTTGAAAACGTTTCACAAAGATCATGTTTAGTAGAAGCAACGATAATATCATCAACGTAAATTTGTACCAATAATATGTCCTTGCCTTCACGTCAGACGAACAATGTTGGATCGACGGTGTCTTTGGTGAACTTCTGGGATAGTAGAAATGAGGAGAGCAAATCGTACCAAGCATGTGGAGCTTGTTTCAACCCATAAAGAACCTTCTTTAGCTTATACACATGATTGGGATTCTCAAGATCGACAAACCCGTCCGGTTGGCTAACATAGACCTCCTCACGCATAATGCCATTCAAGAACGCGATCTTTACATCCATTTGGTAGACGACCATGTTCATATGAGCAGCGAATGCAATAAAGATACGGATGGCCTCGAGTCGTGCAATTGGAGCAAAAGATTCCTCAAAGTCTATGCCTTCTTCCTGACGATAACCTCTTGCTACCAAGCGAGCCTTATTTTTCAAAACACCTCCAAGCTCATCTAATTTCACCTTGTAGATCCACATCAAGGTAATAACCATTACACAATCTGGACGAGGTACGAGCTCCCAAACTTCAAGACGTTCAAACTCGTTGAGTTCTTCTTGCATGGATTTAATCCAACAGGATTTTGTCAATGCGTCTTTATAACTCTTGGGTTTAACGAAAGAAAGGAAAGCGTCGAAATAACAGAATAAAGCTTCGTCTTGTAGTTGTTGTCGAGTGGAAACCGGTCTAGAAGGATCGCCAATAACATTGTCAATCAAGTGATCTTTGGTCCATTTGTTGATGCGTTCGGGTGGTTGATTGATTGAATGCACATGATTTGGAATAACAACCTGAGTAGAGGATTCTTCAGAACTTGGTTCTGGAATTGGAAATTCAACAAGGGGATTATTATCCATATGTGTGTAACACCCCCAAAATACGATACGCAGCGGAATACAACGATTGGGGTGCTACTTCATAATACATGCACACGAGTCCCAGTAAACGTTCAAAGATACGTTTATAAAACACAATTTCATTTATTAGAAAGATCAGAGTTACATAGGTCCCAAATACTAAAATAAAATTTATTTCTAAAAGTCACAACACGACTTTGTTTCTAAAACATTTATTTAGTTTATGACACTACTTCACCGAGGCACCGTCCTTGATATCCGCGTTCCGTCCCATCCAAGCCATCAACAACAATTAACCTGAGATACATGCTTAAAAACGTCAACAAAACGTTGAGTGAATTCATAGAGTTTACAAATAACAGTTAGAACGCATATTTTGGTTCAACAAAACGTATAACGTTGGCTCGTAAGTCAAGTTATAAAAATAGTGATTTCCAACTAAAGAGCTCGTGTACCGAAACTTAACACATTCATTCCCGTAGGACGAAATTATGTCCGAGAAGTATGCCACTTCTCCTAATACTAACCACAAAATGTCCGTTTGACAGGGTGGTCCCAACGGATTCAAACCCCGGACAGGGTTGTCAAACCCAATAGATCTATTTAATGCATTAGCGTTCACCAACACATGGTAACTAACGGTCACACAGCAAAAAGGCATATACTCAGTAGTGAAGGAATCATATTCAAGTATCAAAACAGTTTGCGTTCAATTTCACAAAACAAGCAATATATCCCCCTCGCGGGTTTAAAAACATCGAAAACTTTAAAAGCGAGGCTATGAACTCACCTTGGTCGAAGTCGAAGATCAAATAACCGAAACAATTCACGGAAAATCAATGAACACGATCACGACCTATAATTTATGTCGCTCGATTACTATTCCGAAAAGTATAGTCAACGATGCGTACATCGTATCAACAAAATCATATATATGGTATATATATATAATATAGTATATATAAAATGATGACACAACCATCCACATCATCAATAAACATTGCCACCTCATCTACATTTTTTGCCATGTTCATCATATGTGAAATCCACGTAAGCATTTTTTCCACGTCAGTCAACTTTGAATCCACTATCAAGTTATATAATCCCCTTGGCATTAAATTGGGTCATTAATGTTAAAAAGATACAACCAAAGGATACGAACCGAGTCTAAGAACCCACAACAAATGTACTTAGGCACTACACAACAATGGTATTGTGGAATTTTTTTAAAAAACAAACTACATAACCCATTAATTCAAAAACATTTTTCAACATAGGAGGCAAAATTCAAAAACAGTATTCAACACATTCTGTAACTTTTAATATCAGTTTATCTTTAAAACATTCCTAATTAAGTACGAGAGTATCAGTTTTATTTCTTTTTTTTAACCATGGTTTTATCTTTTGCATTAAATTCTATAACTTTTAATTTTGCATTTTAAATCAAAACGTTTTGCTGTGGGTTTCATATGATCGAAATTTCAAATCTCTAACTGAAAACATACCTAATTAGGATAATGTTTATTATCGAATTTATTTATAAAATCAATACTATCCTTAAATCACTCACAAAATCACCGTTTCACTATTCATAAAATCAAATTATTTTTTCAAAATCAAAATCCTGCACACATATATCAAAATCACAATGCCTCTCATTAACAAAATCCTTAAAACAATCAAAATCCTACACACACAGATTCGGCTATTATATCAGCTTGAAAATCCTAACTACTTCAGAATCATCATCGAAGGTATCTTTTCAATTAAATTATCATAAGATGATTATTGATTTTAATTTTTTCCGACTCATTCGAATTAGGTTACCCCTTATTTTTTTATATACGAGGAAAATAAATCAATCTTGGTTGGATATGATTCGGTTTACATTTTGAATAGTTTGTTTTTTGATTTGCCAACTTTTTGTGACAGGTAATTTTTCAGAAGCATCTTTGGTTGTCGATTGTTTAAACTGGATTTGAGGTACATATATATAGTTTTTGTTTTTAAACTAATTTATGATATTATTTTTATTAAATATATGCCCCCAGCCATTTGAGATGTATGTGCTTGAAAAACATTGCGATAACCATATATAATTATTATAGCTCATATTTTTTGCCACTTATAATTTTGGATTTTCCAGGTGTCGGTGACATCAATGTTAGTTTTTTGTTTATGTTATGTTATTTTTCCCACGCCAACTTATTTTGGTAATTTGATTAGGTTCTAATTGTGGACAACATAATATGTTTATGTGTAGAATTTGCAAGATGAAAGATGAAATAAGGATTATCCTAATTAATATCATCTTCGAACGTGTTCAGGTTCGCTAAGGGTTATGTTTTTATAGCCATACCTTGTGATAATTTGTTTCGTGTTTGGATTGCTGCTACATATTAGGTTTTGAACTTGACAGCAGAAATATGTTACTTGATACAGTAAAAGATGCAGGAATAATAAAGGATGGAGTATACGCAACCTATGTTACTGTTGTTACTGTAGAAGCAAATCTAAACACGATATACACTGCACTTTGATACAACTGATTATCTGATTATCTCAAAGTCGTATCTAACATGTTTATTAAAGTTGAAAGGTAAACGAGACTTTTGTCACACGCGATGAAGATATTAATTTTGTGTTTAAATTGGATTTAAACAAAGTTATCATATAGGTGGTAGATTTGTTGACAACAATATGCATATTAAGTGTTTGATAAAATACCAGGAAAGTAATTTTGTTCAACAAGTTGCACTCGAATGTACTCCTTTATCTGGGCAATTTGATTAGGTTCTAACTGTGGACCACATATTATGTTTATGTTTAGAATTTGCAAGATGAAATGATAGACATGATGGATATCAGCAATGAAATACAAGAGGCTATTGGTAGAAGCAAAAACATGCCTCATGACATCGATGAAGATGAACTCTTGGGTGGTAACCACACATTTCAGTTTCACTATCATATTAGGAGTTTTGTATTCGTATAGATCCACTTCGGATGGATTTTGACCTGTTGGGCATTAAATCTGTTTATCGATACATAAAAAGTGATTGTTACTTTAAATTGAAGATTAGTCCAAAATAAAAATCCAAACACCCCGTAACATACTATTCTAGATCAACCTCTAGAATCTGTTTATACAATGTATTATAATGAGATAGACCATCAAATTCTTTTGCCAATATAACCTATTTCTATGATATTTTGTTTCTAGGATGCTATTAATTTAACATCGTCTATCACTCAAAGCTTGAGCGGTGAATTAGCTTATGACCATAAGGAAGTTGGCAGCTCTTGCACTTGCTGGGGAAAACTCAGAGTCGGTGAACCCATTGATAACCCGAATTAGGAATGGGCTTGTAGGCAGTTTTCACGATAAGGTTAGTTTATATATGTGTTATGTTGTATTCAATCATTGTGATGTATCACAACAACATCCTTATGTATATATATACTCCTTTTATGTAATAGATGAATGCGTCATTGGATCCAATAAAAGAGCTTTCTAGGTTTGTATACGAGCACAAATACAAGGAGCCTTTTATTGCTGATGTCTGGATTGTTTCATGGTTATGATCTCAGGTATTTTTTTTCTTTGCAAAGTTTTACGATTTTATAGTAACCTGAGTTGCATAAGTGCGGGTTAAAACCCTATTGTCAACCACATTTAGAGTAAGCTATGGAAACTTGCATGCCTACCTGGATGTGTAGACTAACCTCTGTAATAAAATGAATTTTAGTGGTAGATATATGTTACCAATACTTTTGTGCATAACATTAACAAACACTACTCTGGATTTTGATCGTTAATTTATTACAAGCAAATGAGCAATGCATGTATCATATGTTATTCTGTTAACAAGTTGCCTTTTATGTCATCATTTGGTTCTTTTTTTGTCTTTGATCAATCTTTTTTTAGACTTTAAGCAATCTTACATACCTTTTATTGAACTTGCTTTACATTTTAGTCCATATCAGACCAAATAAAGATCATGATTTTGTTAAAACCTTACATTTTTGCTACTAAATATGGTTCGACAATAATAAACATAAAACATGTCATCCATAATTATTTGAAATACACCAGAAACATATTAAGAATGTAGTAAAATACTAAGTGGAGACTAAAGAGAAAGCACAAATGCACAAACTTTCTCAATTGAGTGGCATGTTACAGATTACAAGCAATACGAATCTTGAACCACACTTCGAATACAAAAAAAGTAATTGTTTCTCTGTACTTTTCTTGCACTTAAAGAAGCAACCGCAACTTAAAAGCTAAATATAAATCCAAGCAAAATGCTGACAATTAGTCCCCATTTTGATTCATCATTAGTTTGTTCTTCCCCTGCACGTTTCGTACTTACATCAGGTGGGACTCCTTTCTTAGACAATAATAAAAAGTCAAGAAAGCCACATCATATTGTCTAAAAAAAGTACATTATTACTTGTGGTTGGCACCTCATTCAGGTAAATTATACTTTGTTTTCCTTACCTAAAATTTCTTTAAGATGTGAGTTTTCAGTGTTTTAAAAAATATCCATCTAAAAGGTAGAATTATATCAATTCAAATTTTTGGTTAACATATTGATAAAACTTGCTCCTTAAATTCCGGTTCAACTTTACCCATGACCAGTACCAGTCGTTGGTTTATGCATCTCATGGTAAGCTGCATTTTAATTTGCAGTCATATACAACTTAACCGGTAGGTTTATTGAGGTCCGGATATTGCAAATAACTAATTTGCAGCCATTAACAACTGCAAGGAGCATGAACTATTTAAATTTATTAAGGGACATGCAAACTACTGATAGCATGAACTAATTACATGGATAAGGAACATGTGTTAACCCTTTAGATTACGAAATGAGTACCTATGGTTGGTTGTCCAAATGGTTCTGCATCCCTTAAGAATTTAACAAACTGCTGAACTTTTCTTTCAAACACCCTGTTGACCACATCTGCTTTATGTGTGACGGATCTGAACCGACGTAGTACCAGAATCATCGTCCATGTTTTTTCCCCACAATTATTGAACTTGCAGTGCCATTGTTTACCCCAGGAATGCCAACACCTATTTCATTTACATCATGTTTGTCGACACTGACGTTAACCTTAACATTAGAAGTATTAGTATTCAGTAAAACTATGTATATCAAGGTCAATTTAAAAGCCAAGTCTAGGGTTCATTTAGTCACCTTATTATTTTACATGTTAAACATAAAAAATGATTAGCAACATTATCAACTGTTTGTTGTTTTCTTGAGAAGCCAAGAACAATGACATGTAATACACAAAAGCATAAGAAGTTCTGGTTAATATTGATACTAGCAAATCTTGCATATAACCTAATAAAAATCTTACTTAATTAATAACTTATCCATACCGTTAAAACATTGGAAAATTTTAGCACTTCATCTGATAAAGGTAACATAACCTATTGAGTTTTACTTTATTTCCCTTGATCTGAAGAAAGTATCAAGAAGGCAATATATATGAATAACGACAAAACTAAAACACAGTACGAATTCAAGTGCTTACATGTTGAGATCCCAAACCATTAGTCGCCAGCCAAGACAACCAACATATTTTCATCAGTAGGGTTTTCAGAATAAGATACACACTTGTTTTTTACGTGGTTCATTAGGGTTTTTAGAAGAAGAGACGCACAACTTCTATTATACATAATACCTAAAAAAATAAAAGAAACAGAATTTCATCATTAGGGTTTTAATAATAAGACACATACATGTTTTTTACATGAATCATTAGGGTTTTCCGAAGAAGAGATGCACAACTTCTGGTATACATAATACCTAAAAAATTAAAACCACAATTTCAACGTTAAAGTTTAGAGAAGAAAATACATACGTGACAAATAGTTATAATATTAAACCACGAGAACTTAACAACCAATGTAATGAATGGAAAATGTGGAAAAAATACGTCACCGAATGTAGAAATCGTTACCTTTCTCCAAGGTCTCACTCTTGGTACTGCTGACTGAGGATCTTCCACCTATTGTACCATAGATTGACACAAAAGAGAAATATATCATCACACTCTTTCATGAAGGCATAAGAAGTTTTAGGGGTCACAACAAACGTACGTTTAACATTGTAAAAGGAAACAAATTGGAAAACTGAATATCAGTCTAAATAAAAGAAAAAAAAGAGTCCAACAAATATTTTTGGCTGTTCCTTGAAGGCGAATGATTAGCTCATGCATAGTTTATCTTTAAAGTCAATTAAGGGAATCGTGCTTGAGTTTTTTTATGAGTGTAGTGTTTTCAAAAAGTATTTAACAAAGTATGTAGATTTAAAAGTATTTGTCATCATATTTACTTTTTTTCTTTAACATAACAGTTATGAAAGATAAGGGTATTACTAACCATTCATGCATTGTCTCATTAATATGTTATCATTTCTCAACGTAACATCCAATTAGAAATAATAATAACAACAAAAAAAAACTTCCATGGTCTACGTCCTCATCTTTAACATCATTCCCGACTCCATCACCGGTGACAACGATGATGTATGACATAACTCTAAAGTGATCACTCAAGGACTTAAAACCGATGACAGAGCAAAATAAAACAGTCTCTCGATTAGGTATACAATATACATTCAATGTTGGTTCGATTGACTTTCTTGAAAAATTTCCAATGCATTCAAGCGAATCAATGCCAACTCCAACGTCATGATCTCGATGACAACAAAATAAAATATCTTACGTTTGTATTGATTCGAAACCAATATGAAACCTAATAATACATAACAAACTTAGGAGCAATCTAAAAATTAAACCATATGTATCTCAAAGATCATGCAAAAGTATCCTACGTTTGTATTAATTCACTCAAATGCATCGAACATTCCGAAATAAACCAATTGAACCAACATTGAATGACATGGTATACGTAATCGGGACATTCTGTATTCTTTGCTCGTAATCGGTTTCTCCGAGTGATGACGTCGCAATCATACTGTTGCGGTTGTCGTAAGGGACTTCCACAAGAAGTTTTACAACTCCCTAGGCAGTGTACCTAATCGTTGTAGTATAGCATAGGCAAGACTTGGGGGGTTGTTATCGTTCTCTAGGAGAATAAGTTAGGAAGACTTGATCACTGTCTAACAGAATTCTAAAGGTTGAGAGAAGATTATTTTTGTGTTTTTATATTTATAAGAAAGCAGGTAAAATCAAAATTTTTTTTTGAACGGCGATTTATTAAAACACTAGCAAGGAACAAGAACAATATAAGGGTTCTTAAGCCAATCGTCCCACTTGAACGACGCTTTACATCTGAAATTACACCAATAAAAAGAACTAGAAACTAAATTATCAAATATCAGCGCCTTTTCAGGGATCTTCTTATCAAACAGAAGCTTGTTGCGAAAGTTCCACATATACCACCACAAACCATAGAACTAGCAGGATACCTGCGCAATGCGGCGGCGGGTACCCGGTGACTAATTTTATAGCGAGTAAATATTTTTCATTTATACGTTTATTCTACAATAACTTTACAAATGAATAACAACTTTTAATTAAAATAATTATAAGTAATAACAATGCAAACTATTTCATATCCATATAAATTATAGGTCTGAATTAAAGGGAGTAACACAAGTAGCTTCTTTGAAACACAAATTAAAGATAAACGTCACTATAAGTTGAAATGTAATTTCGCATAAATAAAAATATGCAACTATTAATAAGCATCATTAGCTGCAACGCTTTTATTTTGAAGTTAAGATGAGGATTTTCAAGATGAATACTCGATGTAAATATCAACCATAAATTTTATAACATAGAATTTACACAAAAATTTTTAATATAGGATTTTGAAGATACGCATCATTACTAGGGCATGGTATCCGCGCGTGGCGGCTGTGAATACCCTGCAGTAAATTGTTTTTATCTTTTTTTTGTGATAATACTTACACGGATGACGCAAAATTTTTACGTGAAATAACTTTAATCGAACACTATCTCATTTTAAAATGTCAAGTACAATGTGTTTCAACATGCTATGATGATACGAAAATAATAGTCAATAGTATTATGAAATGAATGATATTGGGCGTGGTGAAAATGTACTTGCTTATTAATAATGTTATGTAATAGTTTCATAATATTATATAACGTGGTAAACGTTGAGAAGTATAATTAGTTCTTTCAATATGTTATTAATAAATCTATAATATGACAATATGCTTATAAAAAAAATTATGGTATTCAAAAATTAGACATTTTTGGAACTTTATAAATAATTTGAAAATCTTCATATTTTGACATTACATCGATAATTGATTCCTGCCAAATAATTATAGATTTCGTATTGTACTAAAATACATACATAGATGATAAAATTATATATTTTTTGATTATGCAATTTTCGAAAAATTCAAATGTCAATAAACAAACAAAAGTTTGACAATAAATTTACATTAATGATTACGTGTAGAAGAGTAACTTGTAATGTATTATTTAAACTTTCATTTAGGATAGTATTAGTCATTTAAGAAAGAGAATGGTATTTCTCCATTATGTATAGTTCATTATATAAGTCAATTTATTCTTAAAGCAAAACTATACATACTAAAAAAGTGTTTTTTAATTTAAACACAGAGTAGTAAGATGTTTTCTTTGGACGGACATAAATGCCATAAAAAATATATTTCGTAATGGCTTGTCATCTGAGAGGCAATTAAAATTTTATTATTTCTCATCACATGGTAATGTTCATTATTCAGAAAATGTTAAGCTTGTAAACTTGCACATAGAATGAATTTTAGTACGTTGTTTAAATGAAAAATATGAAAGCATATACTCCAATACGAATCACAACTATTTTTTTTCATACACACGTCACATTTGTGAACAAACAGAGAACATTATTAAAATTTGAGACTCATAGTATTGATGTATTACAAGTATTTAAGGCAAATCATATAAAAAAGGGATGAATGGTCCTAATTATTTTCCAAAATCAGATAAAAAAGGGATGTATGGCCCTAATTATTCTCCAACTTTTAAGCTACATTAAATCACTAACTAAAATACAGTAATAGTCAACCGATTATTCATCTATATATTACACATGTAGGTAAACTCAAAGTATATCTAAACTTTTCTTCACATACCACTTTTTCTATTTAGGTTGTAGGTTTATTCTATCATTGAACCTTTGATCATATCATAATATATACAGGCCTACAAAAGAGGGGACTGAAGGTTAAGGGCAATAGGCGGGGCCGGTGACATAAATGGTTTTTGAGCGTTCATTGTATGAGATCCGTATCCGTGGGTGGCGAAAACAATCTGCAACCCAAATCGAAGCAACCTAAATAAATAAATAGGTTTGTGTGTGGTCACATATAAATAAATATCTTGTTTTCTTGTTGCTTTTCTCTTTCTTCTAAACATCTGCAACCCAAATCCACCAAACCCATCTAAGACAACCCAAATTCACCAAACCAACCTAGAGATTGTGGTGATGGTTTTGATGGACAATCGAAGCAATCCAAATAACAAATAAACAAAAACGAACGACGGTCTTGGTTTTAAACTACCAAAACTTTATCTCAGATCTGGAAAGATCCATGCATATCTTGTTAATGACACCACCAAAAGCAGAAAAGCGCCACCAAAACTACAAAAACGTCAACGAAACCACCCAAACTAAACACCATCGATTATCGATATATGCGGCGGTGTTGGTGGCGGATCTCGATGGTGGTGGACTGGTGGTGGCGGCGGTTCAGATCTCAGGTAAGCGAGTTCTTTGTTATTCGTTTCTTGGATTGTTGTTTGGTTACTGGAATTGTTGTGTCTTCTTACATTTGTGTTGACCTGACTCGGTGTCTGACTCATCCGAGTTGACCCGGTCAACTCAGTAATTAACACTATCACGATAAAAATGTTAACACAATATAAAAATGTTCCATATTTAAAAGTGGTAGCGGTGGATGGGATGGCGGATGGAATGGCGGCAGAGGAGTAGAGAAGATTTTTGAAAAATATCATGTTGGCGGAGGATTTGTGTCGACAGTGAATAAAGTGGCTATGGTAGTTTAAATTTTAGAGTGAGGATGCTGTGTTGGATTGAAATATGTATTTTTTGTGTTAGTGTATGTTTTTATGTTAGTCCTTTATACTAAGCATGTTTTGGCTGTTATAAGTATGATTTAATTGGCTGTTACAATATTATAAGGATGTTACAAATATGAACTTAAAGACATTTAAGTTTTTAATTGTAACTTATAATTATGTTTAATGGAAATTTAAAGACATTTAAGTTTGGGCAGAATTTCTCTTAGCAAAATTGACTTTCTTACTATAGAGATGATATTTTCAAGATTCCATGTATTTTATTTTCAACATTTCCTATTATAGTAGGTTTTCAACTTTCAAGAGAATCCCTTTTTCTCTTTATAAGGAGTATAGATAATAAACTACGCTAATGGTGATAAAAATATAATAAAAGATTGTGTTCATTTAATCATGTATTACTCCTTAGATTGCTTCTCCTAGTGTTGTTGCTTTGTCACACTTGTGATGATCTATGTAATTATTTCCTAAGTCATGAACGAATTACACGAATTCGCCGTCTATTTAATATTCTGTTAAGGCAACACACAAGTAGGGTAGTATGAAGACTATTACAAGGCCCCTAAGAGTATATTAAATGCATTTGAAATATATTAAGAGTGGATCAACCATATAAGTGGCAAGGTAGTATGAAGACTCTTACCCTATGGTATCCTTCTACACAATCATGTTTTCCTAGACATATCAACAGCAATACAGGCAAAAGCTGGTTTTCAAAGACCTAACATGCATATTCATCACAAGAAGCAACACCACTAAGATCTACATTCTAGGTTTTATACAATCATAAATAAACACAATAGAAAGTTTAGCCAAACATGTTAAAGATAAAGCAAAAACAGATAAGAATCACACAACAAGACATATTGAATGATTAAGATAATCTTACTTGATTAAAACATGAATTGAAGGAAATACAATAGGGTTTTGATGCCTTACAATCGTCTCTAACAGCTACTAAACGAACTAGGGTTCGTCCCTTTCTTTTACTCTAAAGTTACACACTTAAAACCCTAAAAACGGATTTGTATATATAGGAAAATCGCTGTGATGGCATCGCGTTTTAATCGTGATGTCGTCATGAGTAGAATATTCTAGATCTTGGGCTGGGTCGTGCGAGCTGACGCTGTCGTGAAATGTTGTGACACCGTTATGGTGGGAATTGTGACGGCGTTACGTGTATTTTGTGACGCCGTCTCCAACCTCTGAGTAGAAATTCTTGAGAGATGTTGGTATAGGTTTGTAGTCTTGTTCGTTTCTTCTCCAAATGAGCCCAAGTCACGTGTATTTCATCCAAATGCCTTCCAAATGCTGAATACCAGAAAAGAAATGATTAGGTACCGATTTTAGGCTTAAATGCACGATTTAGAGGGTTAAACGACCTCAAAAAAGTGTATAAAATGACACCTCATCAAATACCCCTACACTTGGGATTTGCTTGTCCTCAAGCAAATGAGATTTTCTACTTACTCTTTAAAAATACTTTACAACAAAACCTTCTAGACCTCGTAATTAAAAGCACGAAAAGCATACACTAGCACCTCACATAAGTGTTTGGGATTCTCTCTTTCTCTCAGGTGTATAATAAATTATAACATAAGGGGGAAACGGAAAATCAACACTCATTACCTGTCATAGCATATTAATTACAATAGGCTTGGTAAAGGATCAAACCTTCACCGCTGGGCGCACGCATTATTCATAACTATCTAAGAGGTCTTTTCAAAGGGTTGTGGGGTGTAGGTGTAAGATAACATATAATGGAAACGAAAACGGATGAGATACCTTTGGGTGGCTTTGGGTGAATTTAGAGTGGAAGGGTTAGCTAATTATTTACACGAATACACGCTGGTTTGGTTGCTAAGCCAAGACTCGGACGAAGATATACAAACTCTACACAACTCTACATCAATCTCTTTCTTTTTCTTTTCTATTTTTTAATAACATAATACATCATAACTTGGGTTTTACAACACGTACCCCTACACTTGAGCTTTTACATGCTCGATATTTACAATCTAACTAATAACCCTATTTGAGGTGGATCAAAATAACATAGAGATCATCTAACAAACGTATGGGGGGTATTGACTTAACTTTTCTTCCCTATTCTTTCGCGAAATAAATACTACCATGAATCCCAATTGTTCCAAAACCGTATTTACAAGGATAAGGACTTAGCAACCGTGTACTCAAATAATTAACTTGGGTTAAACACAATAATGTACTAAAAGTGAGTGCATACAAGGTAGGCTAAGGCGATTTGGGTGTAACGATTGGTTTAAGGGTGATAATGCTCTTCATTAATAGTTCGGCTTAACCAAAAAATTATAAGAACCATGAAAAAGGATAGGCTCAGAGGGTTGTACTAGGGGTATCCTGCACTAAAAATGAGTACATGGCAAGGGCGTGAGATAGTTACATGATCAGTATGACCATCATAATAATTACAAATTTAAAACATGGGTTAATCCTAATGCCTCTTATCAAGCAAATCCTAACACTCACTATGCGGTCTCGGGATGCATCACAAAAACAAGTTCTAGAATTTAGTATACTACCGGTACACTCTCATATAATTTAATACCGATCTCAATGCTTCAGAAAAGGCGACAAAGACCATACGTACACATCCGTAACGACATAATAGATACATATGACTGCTCACTCCTTAACTCGAGAAAGCTAAAGGTATAAACTATCTTGGGTATCAATAATAGATACCCGAATTCCTATAGATCTAAAGGCGAACCTCACATTTTTAGGGTGGAATTTTGAGGGTTTTTGTGCTAGTCATACACATTTCTATCCATGAGACGCTAATAATACTCGGTTTTCGTCGGTATGTGTCATAAAAAAATTTAAATTTGGGTCAAAATTACCTTTTATGCTATGTTTCGATATATTACTCATCATTTTAAGGACAAAGCAAATGACAACTGAAAGAATAGTTTCTAAGGCTTATTTCCCCTCTATACTTAAGTTGAACATTGTCCCCAATGTTCTATAGAAGTACTCGTAAAAACGAATTAAAAGGAAAAGAAAATAAAGAAAAGAAACTAGTACTCCTCTGGTTTGCTCAGTAATGGAGAAGAAACATGCGATAACTGGTTAAATCGTCCTCCAAGAATCGTCCACTGGAACTTCCTAAGAACTTCCAAGCTTCTTCTCATCAAATATAACCTGTAATCAAAGACAAAGACAACTATACCAAGCATAAAATGTGCGATATACAAATATACAATGTGAATTTAGGGTTCGAATCGATAAAGCAGTAAAGATAGGATGAGAGAATTGTCAAACTCATTGGATTTGCTGGTTTATAAAAGAATAGTACATATTTTAAATGTTATGCAAGTTTTATTTTCAAAAATAATTAAAAACTTTAAGTTTTCTAGACTTGGGCATTTGACGCCGTCAGGAAAATCCGGACGCCATCATATGTGTCGTGGTGACGGCGTCGCATGTAAATCGTGACGCCGTCTCCACGTTCTTTGAAAACGAAAATTTTGTTTTGATGAAAAATTTTCTGCACTTGATTTCATAAGTTAATTCATGTACAAATAGCTGCATAAAACCTGAGATTTGATAATTTACTCATATGACTCAAAACTGACGCGAATTAATCTAAACAAAATATTTAACATGCTTGAATTTGGTTCTAAAAACCGGATAAATTCCCCTACACTTATTATTTGCAAAATACATTTGATTGAAATTAAGACGAGGTTAAAAACAAAACAAAGCATGATTACAAGATAGAGTTCGAACATGATAGAATAAAATGAAAAGAATAAAACACATGACACTCCTAATTTGCAAGAAAAATAAATATTAGGTTGCCTCTCAAAAAGCGATTTTCTTTATTTTACGAGTCTTGTAGCTAGACTCGAAGTCACACGTCCTTACGTGACTTCTATTTTATCTTTCATTCCTCCTTTGGTTGTAATAAGAGTGGGATGCTTGTCTTTGAAAATTTTGCTCCTCCATTGGCTGAACTCCATCTCCCTTTCCAAGTGAAGTTTTATCCTTTCTTCCCATTCCAAGACTAGCATATTCACAGTCATAGTGGGGGCTATGGGCTCTATGTCGTTCTTGACTCCTTTCTCGGTCATACAGGAGGAATCATGTATCCTATGGAAACTTATCTTACTCTTTTCAGATCTTAGAGTTATGGTGCTTTTATCAAACTTAATTGCGGCCTTGGCCGTTGTCAGGAATGGTGTTCCTAATATGAAAGGCCTCTTTTCGTTTTCCTTGATATCCAAAATCACAAAGTCTATAGGGTATACATGTTCAGCGACCTCAACTAATACATCATCAGGAATTCCTAAAGGGTAAATGTACAAGTGGCTAGCTAGTGAGAGTCTAATGTCTGTCTTAACAAGCCTTTTGTCGGTAAGTTTCATGTAAGTGGAGTAGGGCATGACGTTCAAATCGAACCCTTGATCGATAAGGGCGTTCACGTGCTTAAGGCCCCCTATGCTGCAAGGCATTTCAAAATTCCCTCTTATGTCCTCCTTCTTTGTTATCTTTTTCTTGAGGATCGCTTCATAAACAGGCCCCCGAGGTAACATGTTATATGTCTTTCCCTTTACCTTCCCAACTCGGGCCCTAGACAGAGAGTCATTGAACCTATTATTATCGACTAGTCCCTCGATTAGTTTTTCATTAATCCTATGCTTCATATAATATTCTATAGACCGAGAACTGAGTACTTCTACCACTTTTCTCTTCAACCTTTTTTATCAGCTTGTTTTTAGTTTCATTATTCCTTTTGGCTTCCTACACTGGTATTTCCGCTTCTGCTACGATAGGTTTTACAGTGTTGTCGAGTGTCTCATCCATCTTGTCACTCCTTTCTTCCTCTCCTTTTGCTAGAGAGATAGAGTTTACGTTCTTGGTGACGGGGACTTTGGATTCTTCCCTTATCAATACTTTCTCAGGAGTTCTGCTGGTCATGAGTTCCTTGAGAAGTCTGAACATTTCAGTCATTCTGTCGTTGATCTCCTTGCGTTGCTTGAAGATGGCGTTCTCAAATCTTTCCATTCTTTCGGTGTGTGCTGCCATGTAGTCCCTTACTCAAGCCTTAAAAGTAGTTCCTAATGCTTGGGGTAAAGGTCTTGGACTTGTACGTTCATGGAAAGTAAAGGGATTCACCTTAGGTGGCTCGTTATGGCTTTGCAGGCGAGGGTTGGAATAGACTGGATCGGCATAAGCATGAGGGATGTGTGTTGAGCTCCTAAGGGTTGGTCGCGATCCCTTTAGTAAGAAGTTAATCTATTCTTTAAGCTCAAGAAGTCTTCAGTCAGGTTTTTTGAGATGCCTTAAGGTGTAGAAATAGCCTTGACCGGCTTGACGAATTCTTTCGTGTCAGTCCGGCCTTTATGGTCGTAGAGAGCGAGGTTCTCAATGATTTCTCAAGATTCGTCGGTATTCTTATTGCGGAGTTTGCCGCCGACGGCTCGGTCAATCTCGCACTTAAGATAAAAGGAGACATGATCATAAAAAAATTAGATTTGAAGCCAACGATCGATGCCATGATGAGGGACTTTTTGTAGTAAGTCATTTGATATTAGGTTTCGTTTTGGTTGAGTCAAAACGGGTACTTTGTGTTGTTTGTTGGGGTTTTACATCTTTTAACCATTAAAGAGACGAATACGCAGCGGAAAGTAAACACATATAGAATAACATAGTTAACACTAAAAAATTGCATAAATTATCCTTAAAGTTTAGCGAAATCGCATGTGTCGACGTAACTTTTGGAAAGTGCAAAGATTGTCTTTGTGGCAAACCTTTGGAGCATGAATCGTTCCTGGCTTCAATTGACATTAAGTGGATTTCGTTAGTATTTACATGTTAACCCTTTTGGAAAACGATCGTTGCAGCGTCTATCCTATAAACTAACAGTCGTTTGTAATCCAAATATTTTCGGTTTTTCAATTTTTTATATGCGTTTTTATACACGTTCTTATATACTTTTTGTTAGATATAAGAAAAAGACTCGGTCACCCCGTGTATTTTTCTGTTTATTATAGCTCGTAGTTTAATAGTTAATAGTACGTTTTTCAGTTTTAAGTCGGGTACAAATACCCGGTATATTGTAAGTACTATATATAGCCTCTTCCAACTTTGGAAGAGGCAAGCTAGTCATAAATTCATTTACAAAAGAAAACACTTTCTCTCTCTAGAATATTCTCTCTCAAGTGTTTCTCTCTCTAGAAACTAGCCCGATCCAAGAATCGACCCCGTGTTATGATATAGGATATACCACAATTGGTATCAGAGCTAATGGGATGATTAGATCGTGTGTATGTGCGATTTCTTGCTGATTAGACGAAAAGTGTACCTTTGAAGGTCACTATCTCTTTTTTGAAGATCTCCGAATTTTGTGTTTTGTTATTGATAAAGTATGGGTGTTTTCTAGTAGCTTATTACCTTATGGTATTGTGTTGTGCAAAAAAATCAAGCAAAATGATTCAAAAAGGGTGATTTATAGGTGAATGATGTGTGAAAAACGTCGTTGTTCTTCGTGGAGAGTTGCCAGAAAATTTCCTTCACGGTGGTTTGCTAAAAAATTTTATTTTAATAAGTAAGGTTACCAACCCGGTGTCTGACACACGCGGTTGCATAGCGGCGAGTTGCTCAAGCGGCGAGTTGTTACTAAGCAGCGGTTTGCTTACCGGCGGTTTGAACAGGTGGCGAGTTGCTCAAGAGGCGAGTTGTTACTAAGCAGCGGTTTGCTTACCAGCGGGTTGAACAGGTTATCAGCGGGTTGAATATTTTAAATAGCAAATTTCTTAAGGAAACTCTGGCGGTTTGAAAACTCTACGGCGGTTTGATTAAATTATTCTTCGCGGCGGGTTGCTTGGCAGCGAGTTGACTTCGGCGAGTTGCCTTAAAATTCCACCGGCGAGTTGTCTTATCTCTTCGCGGCGAGTTGTCTTAAAATTCCACCAGCGAGTTGCCTTAAGTTGACTTCGGCGAGTTGCCTTAAAATTCCACCGGCGAGTTGTCTTAATTCCTCGCGGCGGGTTGCTTGGCAGCGAGTTGTGTTCGGCGAGTTGCCTTAAACTTCCACCGGCGAGTTGCCTTATTTCTTTGCAGCGGTTTGGTAGCCTTTGGCGGCGAGTTGAGCTTCTGTCTTAGAAATTTGAAATATCTCAAACTCGGGATTTAATATCACTAAAACAAAATACGAATACGTTAACCTCACCACTTTTAACGTACACTCACTAATCATTGATCGATCAAAACATATCATATCATAATAATACAAGATGTCTAGTATGCAAGAAGACATCCAGTGTGCAGGTTCTGATACACGCCCACCAATGCTTGATAGAACAGACTTTGAATCTTGGCAACAACGTATACGTCTGTACTGTCTAGGAAAGGATAATGGAGAGAATATTATGAAGTCCATTAAAGAAGGACCATTTTAGATGGGAACGGTCTCAGATGTTATTACTAGAGGAACCGAGGGTGCAGTTCAACAAGGTCCAGTACGTGCTAGAGTCCTTAAAGACCTTTCGGCTGAAGAAAAGGAAAGGTATAAAGCTGACATTCGTGCAACCAATATCCTACTTCAGGGTATACCAAAGGACATCTACTCACTCATCAATCACTATACTGACGCCAAAGACATTTGGGAAAACGTGAAGATGATTCTGGAAGGTTCTGAGTTAACAAAGGATGACAGGGAATCTCAGTTATACGATGAATTTGAACACTTCCGTCAAATCAAAGGAGAAACCATTCAAGGATACTACGTTAGGTTTACGAAGCTCATTAATGACATGAGAAACATCAAGATGACCATGTCCAGGATGCAGCTTAACTCAAAGTTTGTGAACAACATGTTGCCTGAGTGGAGTAGATTCATAACTGAAGTCAAACTTAACAGAGGTTTGAAAGAGTCAAACTGTGATCAGTTGTATGCCTACTTAAAGCAACATGAGGTGCATGCTAATGAGAACAGAATTATGATGGAAAGGTTCGGTCAACCAAATAATGATCCTTTGGCACTAGTGTCGGACGCCTCAGTTCAGCAGTATCCAACACAATCATCCAAGTCTCCTCAATCCTCAACAGAACCATATCCTTCTGACAACTTTCAAATGAACTCAGGAAGTTCTTCAACAGAAAACTTGATTGAAAGTTTATCCAACTCACTTGCCCTCCTCACTCAATCGTACAAATCACATCTTCCTCAAACAAACAATCAACTTAGAGCGTCGTCTAATGCAAGGAACAAAGCTATGGTTCAGGACGGGAAAGTTGTGGTTCAAGATGTCCGTGGAAGATACAATGCGAATAATCAAGGAAGACCATTTCAGAGAAACAATGCAAGAGGAAATGGTATAGCTAGGAATGGAGGAGGACATAACAGAGGAGGCATTATTAATCCTGGTCAAGCAAAACCCATCAAGTGCTACAACTATAACAGACTAGGGCACATAGCACGAGAATGTCCAAGGCCAAAGCGACTTCAAGATTCAGACTACTTCAAGGACAAGATGCTACTAATGCAAGCCCAGGAGAGTGGAGCAGTACTGGATGAAGAACAGTCATTGTTTCTTGCAGGGGAACAGGTTACCAACGTTGATGATGATGTGGATGATTCACCTGAGAATGATTTGGCACTCAATGTGGACCATATATTTGAAGCTGATGAATGTAATGCATTCAACTCTGATGTTGACGAGGGTCCTACTTCACAGACCATGTTCATGTCAAATCTCACATCTGAAGATCCAATCTACGATGAAGCCGGGCCATCATATGACTCGAATAATCCATTTGAGGTACAAGATCATGATGCCTTTGTAGATCATATGGATGAGTATCATGAAGTACACAAGATGCAAAACGATGTACAATACAACTACGTTGTTGACTTTGATGCTGACTACGAGTGATAGTAATATTATTCCGTATGATCAGTATGTGGAAGACAACGAAGAACATGTTGTACAATGTAATGCATCTTCTGTACGAAATGATGCACTAATGTCTATTCTCGATGAAATGCATGAACAGGGTGTACAAAGTAGATTAACAAATAAGCCAGACATGGTAATGAATGACTCAGTGACCTCTGAACTTGCGAGATATAAGGAACTGGTCGGGGAATATGAAAAACGGGCAAAGTTTGAATTAACTGATAGAGAACGAAAAATTGATGAACAAATGAGAATAATTATCTCAGACCGAAATAGAAAGGAAACGTCTTTAAAATCTGAACTTCATTCAGCACAAATACTCCTTAGTTCTACAGTTGACCATTATAAGTCAAAGACAAAAGAAGTAACACTTTTGAAAAAGGATTTTAAACAAAAAGAAGACAAATTCCTTGAAGAGTTTTTGGACTTAAAGAAGCTAAAAGATAAGATTGAAGATAGATTATACAAACAGGATCAGTCTGTTCAAACAGTTCACATGTTGTGTAAACCAAAATCATTTTATGATGAAAAGCACAAGGTAGCAATAGGCTACAAAAATCCCGTATGTCTCGCTCGTGCAAAGCAAGCTCAGTCTGCTCTGTATAATGGTCATGTACTTGTCACTACCAATCATACACCCACTGTCATACATGACTCAGAGGATACGCGTGAGTTAGCTGAGATAACTAGGAATAAAATGCTGTTGAAAATGCAAAGCCCTCTATGTGTGGAAAATAAAGTTAGGATTGCCCCCCCCCCCCCCCCGATTAACATCTAGGCCCAACTAGCTTAAGTAAAATTCCCGAAAACTACGTTTTCCTATACAAGGCTCGGGATTGTTTAATGACCATCACTTTACTAAATATCACGGCTAACAAACATATTCTTCACAGTGGGTTGCTTGGCAGCGAGTTGTGTTCGGCGAGTTGCCCTAAGATTTCACCAGCGAGTTGCCTTAATTCCTCGCGGCGGGTTGCTTGGCAGCGAGTTGTGTTCGGCGAGTTGCCTTAAAATTCCACCGGTGAGTTGCTTATTTCTTTGCAGCGGTTTGGTAGCCTTTGGCGGCGAGTTGAGCTTCTGTCTTAGAAATTTGAAATAGTTCAAACTCGGGATTTAATATCACTAAAACAAAATACGAATACGTTAACCTCATGGGGATTCCAGTTGACCAAACTCGATTCAGAGGAATGGTTGGCTCCCTTATGTACCTTACAACCAGTAGACCCGACCTTGTATTCGCCGTTTGCATGTGTGCTAGATATCAAGCTAAGCCTACCAAAAAGCACTTTGAAGC